>JAODAL010021153.1:0-67720 GCA_025379985.1 Phyllomedusa bahiana | reverse complement strand
GCAGTAAAATTTGGCAAGAAGAGGTGGGGCAGACATCCCCTGCTTCTTGCAGTATTGATGTGGAGAGTGGCATGGGAGGTTTTTTGGTGAGCGGTAAGCCTCTGCATACCAAGACGTTGAGGAGGACAGCAGTGACGATCAAACCCTCATGAAGTATAAACGTGGTGGTTTGAATCCATTTTCTGCTTTACACCAGTTTATTCAAATGCACCGTATGGAACTTGAACTGAAGGAGACCATAACTACAGGGAATGTTTTAGGTGCTTATTATGCATTCTGTGCCATTGTTGATTGAATTCAGTACAAAACTGGAATGGGACGGAACAAAAAAAGAAGCAAAAGCAAATGCTGCGAAACTGGCTTTGGATGAACTTCTTCAGTATGAAGAATGTGAATCGTATGTCCAACTTACAGAAACTAAAAACACAAGTCCTTCTGGAGGTCCACCCTGTTACTGGTGTACCAAATTACATCCACACAGACTTCAAGTGTTTTAATAAAGCAAGTTGATAAACGTTCATTTGTTCATGAACAGATAACACAGGTGATAAAGGAAAAGTTTGCTGAACTATTATCCAGGTGTCCAGATTTTGAAAGCTGTATAAATCCTTTAGCTGCATTTGTAATGGAAAAGGCTCCTCACACAACCGCCTCAAAGACTATAAAATAAATAATACTAATAATAATTTTTAGAGACTATAGAGAGTTTCCTCCAGCCTCATCTGTCATATCCGTGTACCGTACTTCTTGCCTCCGTCCCTTGACTACGATCCTTGCCAGCTGTACTGACCTTACACTTGACCCCGACTCCGAGTTTGCCTTATGATTTTGTACCTCGCTACATCTTGGCTGCCACCGCAAGCAAGTCACGTCAGGGCTAGCGACCTAGTAGACTCCCGCCGCAGCAAGTCCATCCCACTTTGCGGCGGGCTCTGGTGAAAACCGGGACCTACTTAGACCCCGCTCCTTGGCGTGGCTATTGCCATCGCTTGCAATACCACTACCACTACCACTGTCCGTGACAAAATGAAGCAGTGGAATGACTTTATTCATCCCGTATAACAATCAATTCCAAGGTGAAACAGCACCAGCAAAAAAATGTAGAATAGTGCCCGTCCTAAGGGCCGACCAAGTCCAGAAATATATAATAAAGTGAGGACAGCACAAATTCAAAAAAATGGTTGTGTTTATTCCAAGGCAACGTTTCAGCTCTTACCAGAGCCTTTCTCAAGCAATCACACAAAGGTGCACACGTGTAGATATAGTGAACACAATTTACAAATGGTGATCCATCAAAACATATTCAATTAAGGTATAAAGTACAAAATCATGTGTATAATCAATAATCAAAATACAGTGTTCTCTCCATAATCACAAATCATTATCATCAGTGTTTACAAGATCATCAAAGTGTACAAGAAAATGGTTACAGTTACAAAATCTGTGTAAAGTACGTGATCAAACACAAGTGTCAAAAAATCAAATAAAATGATACATTACAAGTCACAAGTTCCCCAACAATGGCGTTGATGTATCAACCTCAGCCTGCTGCAGCGTCTTGAAAACACCACTGCGTCTGCGCAAGGCATTCAGAATCGCGCATGTGCATAAGAAAAAACACACGTCATCCGTTGCTACGATACTAAAGGAACGCTTTCACTAGCAGTAAACACCGCAACATTAGGCCGATGAGTTTACCAAGCAGCAGATCGCGTCTAGTAACCAAAAGCTTAGTATTAAGATATAGGGCATAATGTAAAATATCTATGACATAACCCCTAGTATTCAGAACCACCAAATTGGACAATCCAAGTGCGAATAGCAAAAGCTACCCGCTCAAGGAACCAATAGGAGCCCCAGATGGAGACAGCATGGCAAACCCGTCCCACACACATCAGGCAACAGGTCCTTATTGCAATTAATGGGACGGGCACATACACCGACAGCGCTATCTCAATATATTGTAGCCCAAAGCATATCCTTTTGGAAAGACCGTACATATTTTTGTGAAAAACTTTTTATAAACATAAATCAAATCGCAGGCCAAGGAGAGACATCTAATCCACAGGGCTGGAGCACTCGAACATCATCTCTAAAAGGTAAATAAAAAAAGAAAGAAATTAATATACAATTATATGTACAAGGTTTTTTTCAATGTAACAAATTACATGCACCATTTAGTGCTAACATACTGAGAGGAGTCAAATGTAAAGGATATGCAAGGAAAATCTCATCTATACATCTGGGGATATATTTTGAAATCAATATTGAGGCCAAACGGAGTCAAAGAATCTAATTTGAATATCCATTCTAGTTCTCTACGTTTAAGTAACATATCACGATTTCCACTAATCTTATCCAGTGGAATATGGTCCACAATCCAAAATCTGAGATCATCAATCTTGTGTTTAACCTCAAGGAAATGTCTGGGTACAGGAAGATCAATCTTACCCATCCTGATAGTAGATTTGTGCTTATTAATGCGCAATCGGCATTCCTGGGTGGTTTCTCCTACATATAATAGGTTACAGGGACACATCAAAACATAAATGACATAATTGCTCCGACAGGTTAAAAAATGGTTAATCTTGTATACCTTTCCCGTTTTTGGGTGAACAAATTCATCACCCATCACTAGTTGTCTACAACATTGACAAGATAAAAACGGAAAACACCCTGTTCTAGTCACAATGGGTTTAGGTATGTTAAATCTTGGTTCAGTTGAAACTAAGATGTCCCTAAAATTTCTAGAACGTCTATAGGCCATTCTTGGGGATACACAAAATTATTTAATCTGTGGAAAATGAGTTTTTAAAATATGCCACTCCTTGGAAATTAATTTACGTATTTGTTGAGAACACTTATTTATACATAGTAACACAAGTTATACGTGTGTCTGAAATATTTTTCTCCTTAGGTCTAATCAAATTATCCCTACTTACATTATCAAGCTTATCCCTATGTGTCTTAATAAGGGATTTGGGATATCCACGATCTAAAAATTTAGATGACATCTCGTCAAGTCTTTTCTCCAAAAGAGAAGGGTCCGCTAGTATCCTCTTAACCCTAAGTAATTAACTGTAGGGCAGGGACCTAACCATCGGTCTGGGATGAAAACTGTTATAATATAACAAGTTATTCCGGTCAGTAGTTTTTATAAATAAATCAGTGACCAGTTTATTTCCTGCTTATATACCCTAGTATCCAGGAACTGTAACTCCTTATGTGAATACTGTCGGGGGTCGTTTGCCAACACTGGGGGTCACCTGTTTGTCCCGGTACTCCAAATCACCCATTTAGGGAACATGTATCGGCCGGAGAGAAATTGAGTCAGACCAAAGTTCTGGTTCAGATCTCATTCATGTTCCAAGTAATTCTGACAATACAATGCATTACCCCACATTTTTTTGTATGATCTGTAATCAAACAAGCGCAGGCGCAATAGGGCCGAGAGGAAAGGACATTATGTCATATTTAGGCAGCTTCTGAGTAGATTTCTTTGGCCCAATTTGGGTTCTCTGATTAAAAATCCGGGAATCGATCACCCGGGAAACTTAGTTATTTCCATTTAAAAAACGAAATTTAAAGGGAAAGGGGAGATGAAACCCAAAATTCCCACCCTGGGGAAAATTGATAAAAAATGTTAAAAACCCGGATTTGCAACCACCCAAAAATCCCTTCTTCCTATTTGCTTTTACCTTTCCTCCCCAAAAATGGATTCTGTAAAGCTAAAAACCCTTATTAAGGAGAAAAAGCTTGGGTTTTTCATATTTAAAGCATGCAACACAATTTTTAAACCCAAAAACCTTTTTATTCAAAAACCCCCCCTTTTGGGGGCCCAAGTTTTTCTCCACTGCCCCTTTATTGCCCTTTCCTGAAAAAAAATTTGGCATGGGGAACCCTTTGGAAATTTCCCCACTGGGGGAAAGGGGTTTTTGTGGGATTTCTTCAAAAGGGTTGGAAAAGGGAAACCCCCCCCTGAGGGGGTTGAATTAAAAAACCGCAACTTCCATTGACCCTACCTAACAATGTGAGGTTTTCCCCTTGATCTGCCCCTTTAAAAACAAGATTTGGGACTTTTGGGTTCCCTTACAAAAAGGGGGGTTTGAAAAGGGTGGGGGATATCCTTGGAATTTCCCAATCATAAATAAAATTAAAAGGGTTTTCTTGTTCGGGGCAAAAGGGAAAAGTTCCTGAGGTGGCCCCTCCTGCACAAATCCGGGGCCAAAAAGATTTTTTTTGGGGGGAAACGCAGCAACACCCAAAACAGTAACACCCCAGAAAATTTACAAGCAGTATCATCCCCAAATTGCTGAAACCCCGCGTTTCCAGCCCCAGCCCAAACCCCATTTCAGCCAGGAGGCCCGGAAAGGGAACCCCAAAAACCCTAAAACTCCTTGATTTTCCTTTGACAAAATTCTTTATTTTGCCCGGGCAATGGTGTTTTTTACCTTTCCCCATTTTCCTGTTTTGGGCCCAGGTATATAGGTGCGGGCTTTCTTCACCAATCATCCCACAAATCCCCCTTTTCTCACCCCGTCCCCCAAGGTCGTTTGGTTTAATGGGGGTTCCCTTGAAAGGGTTTCACCCTAGTTTTGGGGGGCCCCTAATTCTTCATGGGGTTCCCCTTAAAACCCCAAATCTCAAACTGTAATTAAAAACCCCTTTGCTGTTTAAAAGAAATTTTTAAAAATTTAAAACCCAGTCCCTTCTTATTGTTTTGAAATTGGGGGAATGGGGGAAGCGAAGCCCCCAGCAATCTAAATCCTCCCGCTTTGAACTGGTAAAGGGACCCCCCTAGGACCCCAAAATTGCATCTATTTTAATACATTGGGATTTTCCCGGGGATACTGGAGGCCGCAGTCTTTTCCTGTTTCGGAGGGGAATTTTGGGTTTGGGGGGCTTGGATTCCTTTGGGAAAAGGCCTTAAAGGGGCACAGGAAAAGTTAGTTAATGTGAACTAAACCCCCCCAGGGGGCCCTGGAAATTTTTTGGCCTTTTCTCATTTCCCCATCTCCACAAAACCCCAGAAGACACCCAAGGGGGGGTTTTCCATTTGAGATTCACCAGATTTCCAAAGTCGGGATTAAACCTGGAAAAAATCCGGCGGGAAAAGCCCCCAAAAAATGCTTCCCCGTCTGTAAAATTGGGGAAACCAAAAAAAAAGGTATTTTCCCCAAAGTAGCCACCCCCACCCCCCCAGGGGGTTTTCACTTTGGGTTTGAAACTTTCTAAAGGGATTGGGTTCTCACTCCAGAAACTTTTTGCTTTTTAAAAGGGCTAAAACACACTCTGCTTTTCTGAATTTAATTTGGGTTTGATAGGGTGTTTTTTCCCAAAGTGGGGGGTTGGGGCTCCTGACGGGCCCAAACACCCAACTAAAAAATTTAAGGGGCCCCTTTTTAAACCGGTATTCAACCCATTCAAGCCACGGGTTTTTCCCGGGGGAAAAAAATTTGGGGTTTTTCAATAAAAACAACTCCTTCCCACTGAAATATTTGGGGGGGACAAACTTCTTCTACTCTTTTGAAGTTTGGGACCTTTCCACCGGGGTTTTCCCCAGTGGGGATGGGGCGGTGGGTCGTTTTTAATGTTTTTTAAGCTCTAAAAGGCCTAGCATTGGATTTATATAATATTATTTTTGCCCTAAAACAAAATTTGCCCATTCTCCTGCTAAAGGTTTTTCCCAATTTTTGGGGAAGGATTGGGAAGCATCTTTTGGGAAAACAACCGTTTATTCCATTTTTGAGTGGGGCCTCTTGTAAATTTGGTCATTCGTATAGAAAGGGAAATTTTCCCCCTTCTATCCTTCGTCTGGGGCCCCCTTTTTGGTTTTTATACCCCCAAAGCCCCTTTCCCCCCGTTTTTCCCCCCCAACATAAAGCCCAAAGTAAAAACCCAATTTCTTTTCCCGAACGAGCCCAACACACAGATAAAACTGCCCCCCCGCCCTAAAGGGCCTCATGGGGTGGGATTTCCCCTTGACAGACGGTGCCCTGAGGACAATATCACAAAAATAAAATTTAAAAATTTTTTTGCCACGCTTTGGGTGTTTTGTCCAGCCAAAAGGGTTTAAACCCCAAAGCTTTTCTATGGGAAAAACAAAAAAAAGGATATACACAATCTTTTGTCACGGGGGTTCCCTTTTTTAAAAAATGAAAAGGGCATGAACCCATGTGGGGCTTTCCCCCCCAGTTTCCCCTGCCGGGGGGGGAATCGGAAAACCCGGGAAAAGGGCCCTTTTAAATCTGGGTCCAGGAAATTCCCCGAAATGTGCCTCTTTATATACACTCGGTCTCCTGGTTTAAAAACATGCCCCGTTTCCCCCTTAGATTCGGGAAAGGGACAAACAGGACTGCAGCATCAAATTTGGGTCAAATTTTTGGGACAATTCAATCAAAAAAGTCCCATTTTTTTCCCCCCCCCACAAATTCCCCCCCTCAACCTTTGACCCATTTTCAAACCCCGGGGAAGGGAGGCTTTCCAAACAGTTTTCCCTAAAGGGGGTTAGGCCATTTTTTGCTTGGGGGTGCCAAACATGGTATAAACAATTGGGGGGTTTTTCCCTGGCCCACCCCCAAGGGGGGGACTCACCCAGTAAATTTTTTTTAAAAAAATTTATTTTTTGGGGGTTTCCATTCATTCTCTCTCCCCTTCGCAGAGCTTTTGGGGATGGTCCCTCGTGGGGAAAGGCCCAAACCCTACCCCTTTAACCCATTTTCCCAAAAAACTTTTCGGAAAAACCGGGGAAAAGAAAATGCGGGCCCTGGTCTAAACTCGATCACCCCGGGGGGAAAACCAAATCGACAAGCTTTTTTCAGTAATAAAACTTTCTTTTGGCCGTTACTTTGGGGTTTTTGTTGGTACGGGGAAAGGCCTGTTCCATCCTTAAAAAATGTCTATTTTGCAAACCCAAAAACATTTTTTTTTACCCCCCACTGTTAGCATCGGGATGTGGTCCACTTAAATTCCTTTTAAAGGGGGGTTCCAAAAGGTTTTTGGGCCGGTGTTCCCATAGGAAATTGACATTGGGGGAAAAGGGTTGCAGGGGGGTGCAAGGGTTTGAATCCCTTTGTTTTGTAGGCTCCCAATAATGGGAACTGATTCCGGGGGAGCATGGTAAAAAAACTTCTGAAACCATAGCTGAGTGCCTGATTTTTTCCAGGATGATTTTGCGTCCATGGGCCCAGGTTTGCAATGGCGGGAAAAATTCGCCCAAAAGGTAAACAGAAAAAGCCTTTGCATTTTCCAATTCCTTTTGAGAAGTTCCCCCCCATCTTTCTTCCGCTGTTGTTTTCCCTTTGAAATTTGGGCCAGATGTTGTTTGCTGATATTCTTCTTGGGGGGGCCCAGCCGGGTTTCCAAAATAAGAGGCTGGTGTTATCAGTTCCGTTTTTTAAAATAAAATTTGGGTTTTTCCCTCGGGAGTTTGGGGTGGTTACCATAGAGTTCAGGATCCTACTGGATGACACTCCACCAAGAGCTGCTTTTTTTTGGGGCTTGGTCTGCTGTCTGGCTTCCCTGGGGGTTTTTTGTTTTTTCACTTTTCCAGGGGTTTTAAAACCTTTAAAAACGGCTACCTTTGGGGCATTTCAAGTGCAGCCATAAAGGATTTGATTTCAAACTGCTTTTTAAATGGGGGGTTGGCCCCCTGCTGCCTTGAAAAAATCCCGTTTTTTCCCAAAGGGCCCCAAAATAAAGTGCTTGCCATGGGCCCATATCTTGAGTAAACCATATATTGGTTTTTCCTTAAAGCCATTTTACGGGCTTTTTTCCGGGCTTGTAGTTTCAGCAATTTTGAGCGGGAAAAAGTGCGGGGGCAGTGTTTTCTGCCATGAGGGATTTAAATCTTTGTTTTTTATTGCAAATCCTGTATGAAAAGGGGCCCGTTTCGAAAGCATATCTTGATCCATCAGCCCCGAGATCAAGATCTGCATGGGGGACCCTCCTGGGTCCCCAAATGTGAAGGGGGGGCGCAGTCCGGGATCTTGAAAGGCTTTCAAAAAATAAGGGTGGTCTCATCTGGGCCCTTTGTTCCCTTTTTCTGTCTCTTCCCCCCTGGTAGGGGGAAAAAGAGTGGCGGGATTCAAGACTGTACAGGGGTTTGAAGGAAAAATTTTTGGGAGGCGGGGAGGAGGGGCCCACTGAAAGACACAGGGGGCGCTGATGTTTATATTTGGTTTTTTGGAAGAGTCTGTTGTGTACTACGGGCCAAAATAAAGGGGTGCCGAATGTCCCCATCAGGGCCCCCAGAACAATTTCCGCATTTTTTTTAAAGAAGGATTTTGTGTTCCCAAGGGACACCCTTGGGGCACGGGAAAGCTGTCCTGGCCAGGGGGTTCCAGTCGGCAGAGTAGTATCCCGAGGGGGCTTTGGGCGGGCCCCCATGTCCCCCGGGGTTTGGGGGGAACTCCAAGGCGGGTCCCTCTTTTTTCAGAGACAAATGGGTTTGAAAGGTTTGATGTAGTTTTGGAAGTCCAAGTGCTGGAGCAGTCGAAAATCCCGGGCCCGAAAAGCCGGGAAAAGCGGGCCCCTTCGTTTTTTGTTTACACAAAAAGGGTTAGGAGTTGGTTGAACCCAGGTCCTCCAGCCCTTCGGGCCCTTTTCCGTATAAAGGCTGCATATTTCGGGTTTCATCCGGTACCTTTCCCTACAGTAGGTGATGGGGCCCTGGGAAAACTTTGTATTTGGGTTTTTGGAGTTTTTCTGGATAAGGAAGGGATGGGATGGTTTTTAACAATTTTCATCTTAAGGTGCCCGGGTTTTCCTTTGGGATATGCAGGGGACCTAGAAACAAACTTTTTTTTTGGGCACCACGGAGAGTTTTCCCTTTTGGAGACCTTGCGTTGAAGAGCAGCCCAAAGGGCTGCAGCAGGGATAGAAAATTTTCCCTTTTCCAAAAATCTTGGGGCTTCCCCCAAAGAAAAAAGGGAAAGACACCCAAAAAATTATTTAAAGGGAAAAGGGGGTTTAAAACTTTAAAGGGGTTTTTGGGGCTCCCCTTGGGTTTGGGGGGTTGGGGAAATTGGTAAAAAGGAAAACCCTTTCCCCAAAAAGGGCTTGGCGTTAAAATTTAATTGGGCCCTTAAAATTTTGGGAATTGAGGGGTCCGGGAAAAAAAAGGTGGAAAATTGGGAAAAAACCCCTGAAAGGGGAAAAAAGGGGAAAACAAGTATTTGCCCAAGGGTTTTAAAAAATTAAAAAATTGGGAAAATTAAAAGGGGAAAACGAAAATTGGGGGTTCCAGAAAAATTTCAAAAAAAAAATTCTGTAAAAAAAGCCAAAGGAAGCTGGGGGGGCTTGGGAGAAAGAAGGGGGTATTGGGGTTTTTTGGGAAAAATTTTTTTAACCTAGTTTTTTCCAAGGAGGTTTTTTGGGTTTTGCTTTTAAACACTCCGGGGGAAAATTTTCCCCCCCCAAACAAATCCGATTTTTTTCTGCGGTTTTTTCCCTTCCCTTTCCCCTTTTAAAGCCCCTTTTCCCTTTTCTTCAAACAGGAAAAAAGGGAAGGGGGGTTTGGGTTTTTGGCAGGGAAAAAGAGTTGCAGGGAAAACGGGGGGTACCCCGGAGTTTAAAAGAGACTGAAATTTGAGCCTTCACCCCATCTTCTTGACCAGCTTTGGGGGGAATTTTTGTGGGAGTCGGGGAAGGGGGGATTTCCATCTTTCGGGTTTAACCAAAAAGCACAGGGTGGAACAAAAAAGGGGGCCCAAACCCCATCACTGGGTCCTTGTGCCCAAAGTCCGGGAGGGGAGTTAGAAAAACGTTTGAACCCAAAAAATTAAAGAAGGTTTGGGTTTGAAAGACATCAGAAAAGGGGGGGGCCCTTCAAATGCACATGGGGAAAATGTTTCCCATTTTCCCATCCTGGACCCCTTTTAAATTAAGCCCATCCCCTTTTGGGGGAGAATGAATGTTTGGGCCCGGGCATCGTTGAAGTAAGTCTGCTCCCAACAGAAATTAAAACTGGGAAAGGTGTCGGGAAAAAAGGAAAAACGGGTTATCAAGTCGGGAAAGGGACCACCTTTTAAAAAAGGGTTTACATTGGGGGGCGATTTATGTTCCCGCCCCAAAACCCCAAACAATTTGGGGCCTTTAAGGAGATTTGGACCTCAGGAGGCGGTTTTCTTGCTAAAATTAAGGGTGGCCGGGACCAGTGTCCCCAAAAATTTTCGGGTGGGGTGTCCCTGCTACGGGAAAAGTCCCCACCCCATAGGCCTCACGATCCCCACCTTGGAAAGGGGGGCACCAGCTGGCCACATCCTCTTTGGGGGCCCCCCCCTCGGGTGGGGGTGTCTGTGTTGCTGATGGTGGCTTTTTCCCGGAAAGGTGGGAAGGGCAAAATTTTCCCTTTTGAAAGGGCCCAACCCGGGATTACATCTCCAGCAGTTTAGGTGGTCTCTAGGGGTTTTGCCCCCTGGGCTGGCAAATAAGGACAAGGGCCCTGAAAAACTTTCGGGGGCTTGGGGAAACACCAACCAAAACGGGTTTAAAAAAGCTTTCTTTTCCCCTTTTTTTTTCCCTTATTTTGGTTTAACCCCCTTTTTGGGGAATTTCCCTTTACCACTGCCAGGGCTTCTTGTACTTTTGAGCCATAGAGCTCCGGTCTTGTACGCAGGAACCCCGACTCTGAGGCTCCCTTTTAAAGCCATCTATCAGGGCTCTACAACAAGGGGGCCAAATTTGGGTCTTTTTATGAGTAAGGGAAACCCCCGGTCCTCATTCTTTCTGGCTTTAATCTACCTGCAAAAAAATCCCCAGCTTCTTTCCCGGGTCCCTTTCTTTTACATCCTGCAATGGGGGCTTGAAACTTTGACAGGTCTGTGCCCCGATCTTGAGCTGGTCACAAAAAAGGGTTTTAACCAACTCAAAAAAAAAATTTTATTTAAGTCCAAAAGGGTTCAAAATTTTTTCTGGATTGGGGGGAGGGAATCATCAAGGGTTCTTTACAAAACACCGGGGCCTAAAATTTTTTTTTCCCCAAATTTTTCCCCTAGTTTGCCTGGTTTGGACAACTTTCTTAGAAAAAAGGGATGGGGGAAATTTTAATTTGGGGCAGGCCCAAATTTTCTGGATAGGGGAGTTTTTTCTGTTTGGGGGTAAATGCAAAAATTCCAAAAGGGGCGGTGGAGGTTTTGCTTGGGGTCCATCAGTGGGCTTTCCCCCATTGGGGGGTCGGGTTTCATGGGGTACGGCTTTTTGCCCGTACGGGGGGCTCATTTTCTTTGAAAATCTCAAGAAAACCTTATTCCCTTTCAACCCAAATGCAGCCCGTATTTCCCCCGGTTTAGGGGAAAAAACAAAACCTAAACCCCCATCTACATTACCCTTTCTCAAAGTTTTTAAAAAAAAATTTTGGGAAAATTCAAGCAATTTAAAACCCCTTTTTACAATTATTTAAAAGGAAACAAAAAAAACCAGGGAGGGTAAGTGGGAGAGAGATGGAAAAGAAACCTTTTCACCTGTCCCCTCCATACTTTTTATCACAAAAGTAAAGAAATTTTTAATCCCGAAATTTAGCTGGGGTAGCTTCTTTTTTCATCATCCTTTCCGGGTGTAAAAATTGGGAAAACCCGCATAAAACAGATAAAATACAAGGGGAAAATCCCCTGCCCCGAGGAAATAGCGGGCCCCCCCTATAACCCCTCCCCTTGTCTTTGAGAAACCCTTTTACAATTCTTTTGGGGGTTTTTTGAGCCAAACTTTTTCCAAAAAGGGTGGCCGCCAATCCCCCCCGGTTTCGACAATTGGGTAAATTTTCAAGGTTTTAAATAAAGCTCCGACCCCCATGGGTCCCAAAATCCCCCTTTCCAAAGGAAAATAAAAATTGGGCCACCAAGTTTCCGTTGGCAACATCAAAATAAAGCTTAGGATCCCAAATTTTTCTTCATTGGAAAACACCAACCCGGAGAGGTGTACAATTTATCTGGGGGCCCAAACCCATTCCCCCTTTCCCCCGGGAAACCCCCCGGGGTTGGGTGGGGGGGGTGACCCACTGGGACTTCGGGTCATCCACCCCCCCTTCAGAGGTTTCCCGGGGGGGTTTGGGGGGGGGCCCGGGGAGGGGTTTTCCCCCCGTGTTTTCAGCACCCCTACAAAAACCCCTGATGGTTTCAGGGGCCCGGGGGGAAACGGGTGCTGGGGGGGGGTTTTCCCCGGGGGGGTGACTCAAGGGGCCCTGGGGGGGGGCAACAGAAAGGGGGGTCCCTGTTTTTTTTGTTCCCCCTTGGGGGGTAACCAAAGGTATAGGGGGCGGGCTAGGGGGGGTTTGGATAGCCCCCTTTTGGGGGAGCGTCTTTTGGGGCCCCACCCAAACCTACAGTTTTCCCCCGCCCCAATTTGGATTTTGCTTCAACATGCCCCTACAAAGGGCCACCCCCCGGGTCCGGCCCAGCGCCGCCATTACCCGGGGGGGGGGGTGGGCGCCCGTGGGGTTCTTTTTCACAAATAATCGCCTTTAAAAACACTTTTCATATTTAAAAATACGTTTGTCATCATTATCAAACCCCCCCGCCCCTGCCTTCCACTTCCACAAAATCTTCCCCTTTTTCAAAACATTTGGACCTTCCCGGAAAGGGGAGCCGTGCCCTTTTAGCCCAACCTTATCGGCAATTTTTCTCGAAAATCTTTTATTATCTCCCCACTTGGGTGGCTGGGAAAACTGCCCTTCTTTGGGAATCCCACCCAAATTATTTCATTTTAAAATGCATTTTTAAAAAAAAACCTTTTTTTTTCTTTCCTACAACAAACTCCTTGACTTCTCTGCCTCTTTAGGGAACTTAAGCCTTTTCGAAAACAGTTAAACATTTTGGGTTTCTAAAGTTTGGGGGTCCCCCAATCCTGACAAAGGGCTACCAGCCGTGGCCACCGGCCTGGGGCCCCGGGCCCCGGGTTCACAAAACAAGGATTCTATCAAAATAATAAAGATCCTAACCTAACCAACCCAAAAGTCCCCCCTTGGTTTTTTACAATGGGGGGCCGTAAACCCCTCCCGGTCCCTTTTTAAAAACAAAAAATTTTTTATACATAATTTTATACCCCCGGGAAAAATCCCTAGCGAATTAAACCCCCTCCCGGACCCAAACCCGAATTTTTAGTAATCCCCAGATTTGTCCTTTAAAATTAAAAAACCCGGGGAATCCCCCTTGCCACTCCAAAAAATTAAAACCCTTTGAGACTGTCAAGGGGTTTCCCCTATTTTCGCGACCATCCCCCCAAAGGGGGTTTTTTTTTACTAAAAAACGTGACAATGCCGAAATATGGAAGTCACAGCAAAAAAAAAATTTGGAAAGTGGGCCGGGCTGGAAACCCGGTTTTTTTAGGTCCGGGCACTTTTTGGGGACCACCCGCGGAAACCCGATCCACAAGCACTTTTTTTTCTAACCAGGGAGAAATCAAATGGGGCCAAAGGCAGTTAAAAAACACATTGATGTATCAACTCACCGTGACCCTTAAAGGCCTTTTCCCGTCCCAATTTGATATCCTCCGGTTTCCCCCGGGGGCGCCTCCGGCACGTTCGGGTCCCCCGGGGGTTCCTGGATCCACCCAGGGCCCCGCCCCCACGGTTTTCGGCTGGGCCCAAAGGGGGTCGGGGTGTTTTCCCAAAAATGGGGGGCCCCCCGTTTTTTTTCCCCGGAAATCCCCCAAAACACGTTTTAGGGGGAAAAAGGAAACGGCCGGGTAGAAATTTAGTCAGACGCAAAGTTTTTTGGTTCAGATCTCATTCATGTTCCCAAATAATTTTTGACAATACAATTTCATTACACACATATTTTTTAAAATCTGTAATCAAACAAGCGCAGGCGCAATAGGGCCGAGAGGAACGGACATATGTCCATATTTAGGCAGCTTCTGAGTAGATTTCATTGGTCCACGTTGTCTCTGAGTAAAAAGTCTCTGGAATGCATCAGCCGAAACTTAGTTGATTTCCAGTAAAACGAAACTTAAGGAAGGGAGATGATAACCAAATTCCACATCCTGGGGAAACTGATAACAAGATGTTACATCCTGGACTGCAACCATCCTAAATGCTTCTTCATATTTGCTGTATCATTCCTCACAAAATGGATTCTGCTCAAGCTGAGATACCTTATTAAGGAGAAAAGCTTGGGATTTCATAGTTATGCATGCAACACAATATTAGTTTAAATCTCTTTACCTTCACAATACAACATGGTGAATTTAATATCCTGGTCAAGATTATTAACAAATTGAAAAAACTCCTCAAGTTGTTCAATGTTCCCTCTCCAAATAAAGAAAATGTCATCAATGAATCGCCACCACCCCAGTACTAGACTGAAGTGGCGCGATCCATAAATGAATTCCTCCTCAAGATAAGTCACAAAAATATTAGCGTACGTAGGCGCTACATTAGATCCCATCGCGGTCCCTTTCTTTTGTAAGTAATATTTATCGACTGAACCAAGATTTAACATACCTAAACCCATTGTGACTAGAACAGGGTGTTTTCCATGTTTATCTTGTCAATGTTGTAGACAACTAGTGAAGGGTGATGAATTTGTTCACCCAAAAATGGGAAAGGTATACAAGATTAACCATTTTTTAACTTGTTGGAGCAATTATGTAATTTATGTTTTGATGTGTCCCTGTAACCTATTATATGTAGGAGAAACCACCCAGGAATGCCGACTACGTATTAATAAGCACAAATCTACTATCAGGATGGGTAAGATTGATCTTCCTGTACCCAGACATTTCCTTGAGGTAAAACACAAGATTGATGATCTCAGATTTTGGATTGTGGACCACATTCCACTGGATAAGATTAGTGGAAATCGTGATATGTTACTTAAATGTAGAGAACTAGAATGGATATGCAAATTAGATTCTTTGACTCCGTTTGGCCTCAATATTGATTTCAAAATATATCCCCAGATGTATAGATGAGATTTTCCTTGCATATCTTTACATTTGACTCCTCTCAGTATGTTAGCACTAAATGGTGCATGTAATTTGTTACATTGAAAAAAAAGTTGTATATATAATTGTATATTAATTTCTTTCTTTTTTTATTTACCTTTTAGAGATGATGTTCGAGTGCTCCAGCCCTGTGGATTAGATGTCTTTCCTTGGCCTGCGATTTGATTTATGTTTATAAAAAGTTTTTCACAAAAATATGTACGGTCTTTCCAAAAGGATATGCTTTGGGCTACAATATATTGAGATAGCGCTGTCGGTGTATGTGCCCGTCCCATTAATTGCAATAAGGACCTGTTGCCTGATTGTGGTGGGACGGGTTGTCCGTGCTGTCTCCATCTGGGCTCCTATTGGTTCCTTGAGCGGGTAGCTTTTGCTATCCACACTTGGATTGTCCAATTTGGTGGTTCTGAATACTAGGGGTTATGTCATAGATATTTTACATTATGCCCTATATCTTAATACTAAGCTTTTGGTTACTAGACGCGATCTGCTGCTTGGTAAACTCATCGGCCTATGTTGCGGTGTTTACTGCTAGTGAAAGCGTTCCTTTAGTATCGTAGCAACGGATGACGTGTGTTTTTTCTTATGCACATGCGCGATTCTGAATGCCTTGCGCAGACGCAGTGGTGTTTTCAAGACGCTGCAGCAGGCTGAGGTTGATACATCAACGCCATGGTTGGGGAACTTGTGACTTGTAATGTATCATTTTATTTGATTGTTTACACTTGTGTCTGATCACGTACTTTACACAGATCTTGTAACTGTAACCATTTTCTTGTACACTTTGATGATCTTGTAAACACTGATGATAATGATTTGTGTATATGGAGAGAACACTGTATTTTGATTATTGATTATACACATGATTTTGTACTTTGTACCTTAATTGAATATGTTTTGATGGATCACTTTTTGTAAATTGCGTTCACTATATCTACACGTGTGCACCTTTGTGTGATTGCTTGAGAAAGGCTCTGGTAAGAGCTGAAACGTTGCCTGGGAATAAACACAACCATTTTTTTGAATTTGTGCTGTCCTCACTTTATTATTTATTCATCTTGTAGTCCTGGCGACTGACAAATAACGCATGTTCGCATGAAAGGGCCTGAGCAAACAGCAGGTGTCACGCATGAGCTGCCACTGGCTGACATTAAAATTACGCAAGGGTGGACTACTGTCCGCTTGGATCATCAATAAATCATTCATTTCCTTTCTCTGTTCATAGAGTTGTTCCAACATATGGAGGCTGGAATTCCAATATTTGGAAATGTCACATATCAGCCTATGTTGGGGGAAGCCGGTCTGCCGCTGCAGCTTAAGGAGAGTGTGCTTGGCGGTGTAAGAATGGCTGAAGTGCATGCAAAGTTTCCTGGCCATTTTTAGAATGTCTTGCAGATAGGTGTTAGACTTGAACAACCAGATTGAACATGTATGCCATGCAGGGATGGCTCAGCCCTCCTCCTAAGCATCGTGGACACCATGTTCTTTTCATCGTCCGTCACAATGGTTCTAATTTTCAGTTATCGCTGAGAAAGCCACAAATCGATGACAACTTGCATGACCCGGAGCATTTCCTCCCATGTGTCACTTCGTTCTCCCAGGGGAATACTCCTGTCCAATTGGATAATCAAAAACCATTAATGGCCTTTCTCTGTTCATCAATTCCCCCCTGTTCATAAATTTACCCCTGTTAATATATTTATTCCTGTTCATCAATTTCCCCTGTTCAATAATTTCCCCGTTAATATATTTATTCCTGTTCATCAATTTCCCCTTGTTCAATAATTTCCCCCTGTTAATATACTTATTCCTGTTCATCAATTTCCCCCTGTTCATAAATTTCCTCCTGTTAATATATTTATTCCTGTTCATCAATTTCCCCCTGTTCATCAGCTCCTGTCTGCCCGTGTACCCGACCTTTCTGCTACGTTACCTGACCTCGAATCTGTGCCGCCTGGCCTGACCTGTTGGCCTGAACTTTGTCTATGAGTTTCGTATTACAATTCGGTACCTGGCTGTGCCTTGGCTGCCACCGCAAGCTGGTCACGCCAGGGATAGCGACCTGGTAGGACTCCCGCCACAGAAAGTCCATCCTGCCTTGCGGCGGGCTCTGGTGAAACTGGGACCTACTTAGACCCCGCTCCCTGCTGTGGCCACTGCCACCACTTGCAGTGGTCCAGAGGAGCCACTATCCGTGTCGTTACAATGGCAAAAGTGAATGCCAAGGTTCCTGGCCAGTTCTTTGAATGGTGCAGAGTCCACCACTTGAAAAGGGAGGGACTGCAGTACCACCAACTTGGATAGGAGCACAGTCAGCTTCTGCACTTAGGGATGGCTAGACGCATACTGCTGTCTCTTGTCAATCGTCTTGGTGAACGACTGCTGGCACCATGAGTGCCAAGGAGCAGGAGTATCTGGACCGGTAGATGATGGAAAAGACAGGGCATTGTCTTCGGCAGAGGTCGTGAAGCCTTGACTGCCTGAAATGAAGCCTTGACTGCCTGGGTGCTGCTGCTGTTGGGACAGGATGGACCACCACATCTGAAACACATATGGTGACACTGCATGATGTTGATGTAGGGCCGTGGTGCCAACATTAGGTCCCTGGTCACGCTTTACTTTCTGGCCACAGATTCGACATATAGCCATATTCGCTCTTCTCTGGTGTCTTAGCAAAAAACTGCCACACCGTCGAGGAAGTGAAGATAACACCAAAGAGCTCCACTCACTGACTGTTACCGCCGCTGACCCAGTGAGCCCCTGTGCCGCTAATTTCTGGGACCTGCAAAGTGGGTGGTCTAAATAGTGGCCGTTTGGCTCCCAACCTTGCATTGCTGCCACCCTGCTGACTCCCGGCCACACTTCCGACTTAAGGGCTGCACCACTGCCTGACACGCAAGCTGCCGCTCTCTTCTCCCAATGATAATGATGAAGCCCTTCTACACTGTTGGTCTGGGTCAGCTCATAGTATCACATGGCTTTCAAAACCACCAGTATGCTGATGACACCCAACTTTACGTCTCTGGCCCAGACATTAACTCTCTACTGTCCAAGATCCCAGATTGTCTATCGTCCAAATCCTACTTCTCCTCCCGTCTCCTAAAACTTAATGTAGAGAAAATGGAATGCTTCCAGGGCCGGGACAATGGGTAGTCGACGGGTGGCGAACCAAGTAGGTCGCCACTTCACCCAGGGAGAAAGGAGGCCACTTGGAGCCGGAGTGGGCTAGCAATATGTTCATTTGGGGGGGCACTTTATGCCTTGTTTAACTTGGGCACCAGAATACCTTGTCCCAGCCTTGCTTGCTTCACCTGGCTCCCAAGTGTGATCGGCTACATCGATTAGTGTTTGCCTTTCACCGCCGTCCTCCTCAACGGTGTCGCTGTACAAAGCCTGACCACTCGCAACATAACCCCCAATTGCAACTCTCCTCATCACTATTTGCCCGCTTCTGCAAGAAGCAGCGGATGTCTTCCCCGCCTCTTTGCTGCCCACTGTCCTCAAATAGTTGGTCCTCACTGTATAGTGGTGCAGAGGCCACAGCACATAGTAGTTCTCTGGCTGTGGGAAGCGAACAGGACAGAGGTGGGTTGAGGACAGGTGAGAGCCCCTCACCTGCTCCCGGGCCATGCCAACTAGGAGTTGTGTGTGTCAAACCCACCGACTCTTGGCTGGGGTGCTCAGATGTCATCTGGGAGAAAGTGTATGACCTAGTGTGAACACATGGCCGATAGATGGCACCGGATGCTGTGGCCTCGCAGGGTGACTCATGCTGTGACGTCCCCTTACTGTGCTGCGATCTGTGGTGGCTCCGGTAACCTACTTCTGTATTTTTTGACGCTATCGTAGGATCTTAACCATCAGCTCGTTTCTTTCCAGCTGACGCTGACGTTACCTTGTCAGGCTGCATTCCCACCTCAGTTTTTTGGTCAGTTTTGCCCCCATAGGTGTCCAGGGAATTGAAGGGTGAAGCAATTCTAATAGCAGCGGCAGTCATGTGCGTGTCATACTAAAACACAGCATTGTATGTAGACCAAACCAAGCTCCCTCTGCATATTTAAGCATGGCACAACGTTCTACAGCACCCTACAGGCTCTGTGCAGACAGGAAATAGCTGTTTTTCAACGTGATTCGTCCCAAAGTAATTCGGAACTAAACGGATTTTGTCAGAAAATTCGTCGAAGTCGGCGAACCAAATTTTTGAGAAATTCGCCCAAATCTATCTGTAACCTTTAGTTCCATGTTATAATAGTAAGCAGTCCAGCTTGTAATTGCCTGTTTCCTCCCTTTGTAGAAAAAATTTTAAGAAAAGACACACGGAAACCGGATACTCCTAGGGCCCTTACAATAATGGCAAAAGGGAAAAGTAGTTAACCAGCGCCTAAAGTTGCCCTAAAAAGCGGGCATGACAGTGGGGCCCAAAGGCAGTCTTTTTCCCCAAATTTTAAAAATTTTGGGCCCTTTAATTCAAACATTTTTTTTTAAAAAAACTTACAAGTAGTAGTTACAGTACAGTTGCGATGCTCCACTTGGACGCCAACCACCCAACAGGTAAGCACTAGACCCCAAGAACCGACAAACGCGTTTCGGATGTGAAATCTTAGTCCTGGTCTGAATTTTTGAGATATTCGCCCATCTCTATCTGTAACCTTTAGCTCCATGTTAAATGTTCCCAGTTTTGCTCACAAAAACGTGTGCATACTTACTATTAACCAGTGCATACCTCAATGTTAGAAGTCACCCACAACCCCATCAAAAGGGTGACACAGTGCTCCATAACAACAACAATAGGCTCATAAAAGATCCAACCACAATGACAATACAATCAAAATAATAATACCAGCTAATACGGCATTGTGTCATGAATACAATAATTGCAAACAATTCCCGATATTAGCAGTGCACACGTTATATCCCAGCCGTTATGAGGTACCTTCTAGACTCCCCTTAATATAAGATCAAAAACGTACATCATAGGCTTATGGAAAAACATTGACAACTTTTACCTCATTTTTATAAATTGGTGGACATAAAAACCATAGTTCTATGACGCACACCTTCAGCAATGAAAAACATATGAAAACGTGGCAGTACTTACTGTATAGCTTTCTCCGTTTAGGAGGTGAGTGATAGTCCAATAGTAGACTAGAGGACCGATCATGCTGAGATTTGCAGCCCAGTGCCGCCATGCAATGACGCGACGTTTCGGAGGCAAGCCTTCCTTTCTCAAGCGATGTTCCAAGCGTTGTACAAGGCCCGTCCATCCACTTTATTGCACTGACCATGATTTACACAGTGTGCAATGTCATGTTATCCTATACTAAAAACAAGTATACTAACATCACTGATTAAAAACAATATAAATATCCTCAAGCTTAGAGGACATGAAATAGAGGTATAAGGACAGCATATTGTTATATGTGCATAAATTAACAAATAGCACAACGTAGACTCAAAGACCTCATTTAACCCCTTTGGTGCAATTGTATTCCATTGTTGCAATCCAATACGCCTCCCTCAGTAGTTAACCTAGTTTTATTTTGGCATCATTATCTGAGGAATGTTCACTTGTTCAAGTACAGACACCGAACGTAAATCATAGATATTATGTTGGTGCATCATTGAACTGTTCGCTAAAACCAGTTGTTTCACCAAATGTTGTGGGTACTCCATGAGCTGCGAGCGCGAGAGTTTTATTTTTAAAATTTCAAATAAGCACTTTTATGTTTCCCCTATCCTGATTCATCACTGGGCGGCTGCGTCTGTCCTATATACCAATTACTACTATAGACATTTTACACATGAGATTACGTTGTTGCTAGTGCAAACTAAAAGTACCTTTTTAATGGTATATTCATATTCCTGATGTGGATGTTTAATAGTTTGAAACCTTTACTAATAGCGAACAGTTCTTGTTTGCACGTTAGACAAGGATGTGCGCCATTATGTTTAAGGTCCGAGAGGATTTTTATTTGTCTGGAAATCTGGGTAAGGGCGCAAATCTGAATGAATAAGGCGTGCTGTTGCCTATGTTATACCACGTTTATATATGAAACGATGGTTTGTCCCTAAACAGATGTCCAAACTTCGGGTTCAGATTGTAGCAAGTCCAATTATGATTAATGCCATTGGTTTTAATGATGGTTTAGAATGCTATAGTCATACTTGGAAATGAAATTAAATCGTCGAGGCTGGTCTTGTTTATCATTCGTTAACTTCTTGCCCTTTAAGATCTCTTCTCTATTTTTTTGCTCTGATTCTCTAAACCTATCTGTACCAATTTTTTCTCATTGTAACACAACCCTCTTTTCCAACGAATTTGTTAACGCAATTCCTGATTTTTAAATCATACCGTATCAATATCTGAACAATTGCGACGTGCCCTTAATCATTTGGCTTTTTGGTATGGCTCGCTGCGCGAATATGAAGGAGTAAGAAACTTGATCGATGAGAATGTTATTGCGTTCTGTGGGATTAGACATATCAGCGGTGTTTGAATGTATTACTACTTGAGGTCCCCAATAGATTTTTAACATCCCACAATATTCTATTTTCTCAGTCTTTTCTGAATATTATATGCTAAATTAAAATCAATGGTGGCTTGTCTAGAGCATTGTAGTCATACCGCCAACCAATTCATTCGTAGTTGTTTCTCATTCCCCGTCCACATTAAGGCTGACGTCATCGTGACATACAAACGCTGAGCACAACTTTAATATTGGGCTGGGCAAATATGCCGATGTATTTGTGAACATGTGGATCATTTCAAACCTGATTCATGAAAATATTGGCTGCACTAGGGCCCGCGGACAGGCGGAGCCCAATAGATACAGCCTGTGGATCTGTAAAATATTCATTTCCAAATCACGAGAAAATAGTTTTTTAGGCAGCACAGCAAATCGAATAAAACGTCAATCAAAAAGGTGATTTATGTCTATTGGTTAAAGTTACATCATGCATTAGAGCTTCTCTGACTGCTGTTACCCAAATCATAAGGTACGTTTGTTATAATGATTTAATAATATCCAAAGTGTGCAACATGAACGTGAACGTCATCACAGCTCCACGTTTGAATTTTTTGAGAAATTGGGTAGTATCAGTACAAGACAAGAAAGAGTTCTTTTTTTTCTATATGTTTCGTGGTAGAAAACCATCTATGTAAACTGCCAGGGGCCTAAAAGAGAGCCCATGCCAGTCACCGAATGGGTCCTACATTGGTGGCGACATCAGGTCCTTGGCACCTTTGTACAAGAATAGATAATAGGAACCCCGAGATGGGTTCCTGTAATAAATTCTTTGTGTTTAGATCATATATGTCTGAAGTCTAGCATGCTTCCTCCAACAATGTCTATCAATTTTCTTGTTTAATTTTCAATGGTGGGATTCAAAGGTTAATTTTCTAATACCGACTTCAGCATCAAAATAGCGATGTTCATCCTCGCTTTGTTTACATAAAAATTCCGCGGTCCAGGTGATAACTTGTTGCCTTGCCCCCCACCCTTTATTATAGGCTTTTTTAATGCGATTTCGACTCCTTATTTAGAGACAACTTCTGAAGTGACTCTTGCTTAAAAGGGGAAACAAAAAAAAACTCAGGAGGTGAAATGGTTATCACTAGGACGCTACGGAGCATTCTTTCCATTTTTTAGCGTAGCTTCATTAATGACCAATTGAGAAAATACTTCCAAAGTAGAGTTTTGCACAATGGATCTAATTGACTTTTTTACGAAGCGCGATAGCATCTCTCCTGATAGTCCTTGAACATCTCCACACTATCTTGATTTTCTTTATTATAGAACATCTTAAGCCTAATTGATCGACCCAATTACACAACAAAAACGGCATAATGAATTAAGACAGCAATGTGAATGCTAACGGAGTCTGCCTGTACCCTGGGGGGGGGACAGATATAATTGGAAAAATATGCTTTGTTAGATGTACTAAAGACTATCAAGGCAACAGAGTCGATATGGGGTCATGTTGTATAGAGTTTCAATTAACGACATACTAACGAACACACACACACACACACAAGTGCTGAACACAGACCAAACCTGAAATGTCAAGTAACACATCAGACAGCTCTTAAGAAAATCGCAGGCGTGCGAACAAGACCTCAACCTTTTTTAGAGATGTTTGAGGTTCGCACAAACTGAACCAAAAGAAACACTCCAGTCCAGACCAGAACAGGAGGACAGGGGTCGCCCCTCCAGGACGTTACAAAACGCAGAAGAAGAAGTAGAATCCGTAAGCCATATATAATAATCCTCCCACATACGTTGACAACTCTGAACAAACCAAACTCTAAACAAAGGACTGAATTATGTTCCTGTGAAACAAAATGATCTTTTTTCAATATCAAGTGTATTTCTCACAAATAGATGATGCGTGCACACGGGGGACGCACTCTATACGTGTGCGATGCGTGCGTGTGTATATCACGAGAAACGCGATAACTCAACAACGCGAAAAACAACCATCCAAGACATCACAAATTCTTGAAGCGATACCGGACAACACGACTACTTCTCTACTCATAGTCACATAGTAAAACTAGATACCGTGACTATACAAGAGCTGCACAAACACACAAAGCTACACTCTCTTATTGTTATCAGAACTGTATCGATAACAATCTGAGATCGTGAGTGTTGGGGGGGGGGATGGGATGGATAATACTAGCAAATCAAATTTGGTACACACACAACACACTGGATCGCGCTAGAGAGAGTATATATTGGGAGATGCTTCAAGTAATATAATTCAATAACACATCATACGGTATCTCTCTCTAGAACACACAGGACATAGACACACACTATCAGTGGGTGCGCGAAATGTTAAGGTGTGTTGTTCTAGGTGTAGTATTGGAGAGGATGATGTAATTGATTTATTATGATGAGGGTCTATCTATATAGTATTCGGAAGTCTTTATAATTATAGGAGAATATTTGATGAGATGATTGTTGGAATATTGGGGTGGGTGTTTTGTAAGTTGATATCTCTCTCTGAGTGTGGAGATGAGAGAGCATATGTATAGTGTATATGGGGGTGGGTGGTGGGGTTGGGGTAAGTTGAGTGAGTATCGGAGCGAGCGAGAAAATATAATCTTGGATTTAATCTGATATACACTTTTATTTTTGGGTGTTTATGTTAAATGAAGAGGGGAAGTGGTATTGTGGGGGTAATTGGGATATTGATCTAAGGTTGGAATAATTTTTAAATTATGATATGGGAGTTATGTTATGAAAAGGGATGGTTATGTGTTGTTTTTATTATGATTAATTTTTTTTTTTTATTAATTGTATTATGCGATTAGATAAATTTGTCTCTAAAATATTCAAACCGTGGAGTGTGATACGTTCAACGTTCTGGGCACATTGATATTAAAATCATTAATATACAATCGCACCTTATAATTTAGGCGTACAGCAGTCATGAGAAGCTCTAATGCATGATGGTGTACACTTTAACCAATAGACACATAACCTTTTGATGACTAATTCGACTTGTGTGCTGCTAAAAACTATTTTCGATTTGGAAAGAATATTTTTTTACAGATCCAAGGCTTATCTAATGGCTCGCCTGTAGCGCGCCAAGTGGCAGCAATCTTTTTTTTCATGATCAGTTTGAAATTGATCATGTACATACATCGGAATTTTTTTCCACACATATAAAGTTGTTGGCAAGCGTTATGTTCGATGACGTTCATCTTAATGTGGAACGGGGAATGAGAAACAACTACATGACTTTGTGGTTATCTCAATTCCTCGACCTCCAGTTGATTAAATTTAGCATAAATATTCAGAAGGACTGAAATAGAGATATTGGATGTTAAAATGTTATAGGGTACTCAAGTAGTATACATTCCAAACAACGCTATATTCTAAACCCACAGAAACGCAATAACATTCTCCATCGATCAAGTTTTCATACTCCTTCAATATTTATGGCATACCAAAAAGCCAAATGATAGGGCATGTCGCCAATTGTTCAGATATTGATATTTTATGATTTAAAAATGCAGGAAATTGGTTAATCAAATATTCGTGAAAAGAGGTTACAATAAGAAAAATTGGTACAGATGGTTTAGAAATCAGAGCAAAAAAAATAGAGAAGAGTTTTCTCTAAAGGGAAAAGAAATAATAAACAACAGCCTAGATTTTAATTTCATTTCCTCGTATGATAAGCATTCAAACATCATAAAAATGGCATTAATTATCATAATACGCACTTGCTACAACTCTGACCCCAAGTTTGACATATGTTTCTTAGGGACAGAACCACGTTTCATCATATAAACGTGGTAAACAATAGGCAACAGCCTATAACGATTTCAGATTTGCGCCCTATCAAACAGATTTTCCAGACCCAAAAAATCCTTCGACTAAACGTCAATGTGGGGACACATCCTTTCTATCGTGCTCAACAACTGCGTTCCCGCTAGAGTTATTAAAGGTTCAACAATTAAACAACCCACATCAGGGATATGATTTTCCCATTAAAAGGATACTTATTTGCACAAGCAACACAACGCTAATCTACATTTTTTAAAATGTCCATCAGGTAGTAAAATGTGGGTATATAGGACAGACCCAGCTCCCCAGTGAAATCAGGATAGGGAACATAAAACGGTAGCTATTAGAAATTTTAAAAATAAAAAAGATAGCTCAGACGTACCCAGACAAAATTTGGTGAAACAACGGTAGCCGAAACATTTCAATGAATACACAACATAATATTTGTGATTTACTTATGTGTGTACTTGACACAAGTGAACACATCTCCAGATATATGCACCAAAATAAAACTAAGGTTACGACAGAGGGAGGCGTATTATTGCAACACATGGATACAATTGCACCAAAGGTGTTAAATGAGGTCTGTTGAGTCGAATACACGATTGCTATTTGTAACTTATGCACTATACTAAAATTATGCTCCTATTACCATTTTCCATTTCCTCCTAACTTGAGATATTTATATTGTTTTAACAGTGATGTTAGTAAATTTGTTTTAGTATAGATAACTGTACATGCACACCTGGTGTAATCACTGGTCAGTGAATAAAAGAGGATGACGAGCTTTACAACGGGCATCGCCGCATGCTTCTGAGAGAACGAAGGCGTGCCTTCCGAAACGTCGCGTCATATTGCATGGCGGCACTCGGGCTGCAAAAACTCAGCATGATACGGCTTCCAACTAGTCCTACTATGGGACTATCACTCACCTCCAAAACAGGAGAAGCTATACAGCTAAGTACTGCCCGCGTTTTCATTGTTTCTTCATTGCTAAGGTGTTCGACATAGGAACTTTTAACTTTTCTTTTATGCACAATTTTAAAAAAAAATGAAGTAAAGTTCAATGTTTTGTCCATACAGCCTATGTGTACGTTTTTGTGTCATGATACGCCTTGCCATCAACATTCTCTATAACCTGCTAAGAATGCTGAATGTGACCTTAGTTTTCTAGCCCTAACTTGTCCACACAGTACTGAAACCCCAAAGAAGCAGGCAAGGGGTGCATGACTATGGGAGAGGGAGACCTTGAATGCTTACTAATTATTGGATATATGTAATTGGGTGGTTTTATGCTGGGGAGATTCCCCTTTTAGAGGGAGAGGAGTATCTAAGTGAGGGTTGTCTTACAATTGAAGGGTGGAGTTTTGAAGATAGATAACTTCATGTTTCCTTCTATTATCTTCATTCTCGACTGGAATGGAAGAACCTTCTTTACAGGATCAAGGAAGTTTAACACTGGTGTCACTAAACAACACTCAGAATTCACAGAACAGACTAGTGTAGAATCAGAAAATGTTAGTGGAGTGTCTTCTACAACACACGAGGGATTGTATTCCCCTCGTACACATCCATTTCATGTATCTTTATGGAGACTGGTGAGAGAGGAGCAGAGGACATTAGATGAGGATCAGTATGGAGACTGGTGAGAGAGGAGCAGAGGACATTAGATGAGGATCAGTATGGAGACTGGTGAGAGAGGAGCAGAGGACATTAGATGAGGATCAGTATGGAGACTGGTGAGAGAGGAGCAGAGGACATTAGATGAGGATCAGTATGGAGACTGGTGAGAGAGGAGCAGAGGACATTAGATGAGGATCAGTATGGAGACTGGTGAGAGAGGAGCAGAGGACATTAGATGAGGATCAGTATGGAGACCTGTGAGAGGAGCAGAGGACATTAGATGAGGATCAGTATGGAGACTGGTGAGAAAGAAGCAGAGGACATTAGATGAGGATCAGTATGGAGACTGGTGAGAGAGGAGCAGAGGACATTAGATGAGGATCAATATGGAGACTGGTGAGAGAGGAGCAGAGGACATTAGATGAGGATCAGTATGGAGACTGGTGAGAGAGGAGCAGAGGACATTAGATGAGGATTGGAATGGAGACTGGTATTTTATGGAAACATATTTCACCATGTTACCAGAGTTGTATCCTGATGCTGATATTTGTGGATTCTCCCTCCCTGTAGATTTATCGTGGTAGATACAAGTCAGTTATATAATCTAGAGCTCTGTATGGTTAGAGCTGGATACTGATGCTTCTGTGTGCAGGACACAATGATGGGTATGTGTCCTCCATGTTAGCAGTGAGCAGGCACATGGTGATAGTCTGATCCCTCCATGTTAGCAGAGTATGTGGAGGCGATAGTGGGCAGATCACTAGAACCCTCTCTAATATATGAAATCTCCATACACAGGGATTTTGTACACTTTTCTAAATGTCATTACATTTTGCTCCTGTTGCTTTGTGGTTATTATCCACCACACAGCTGCTGTTCACACTACTCATCCTCCATTTTGTTTGTTACCTTCAGGTGTTACTTAAGATGATGGATGTCATTTGTAGATATTATATGGGCTTCACTCAGTGGTTTTCATACCCAGTCTGCTGGGGCTTATGGTTATTGGAGATTGATATAATTTAATCAGGCTTTATGTTTAGAGCTATGGGCTGGGGATCGCTCAGACAAGCTGCTATGTAGATTACATGGCTCCTGTTAATTCACATTGTAGCCTGCTGCAATAAATACAACTTTTCATTAGTCTCTACTGTGGGCCCCTTCCTCGAGGGGATGGCTGGGGGAGTGGTACCAGGAGATATTCATGGATTTGTTATTCTGAAACTTTTGTGGCTGAGGTGATCTGCTGAAGACAGCCCAGGCTTTATACCTAATGGACTACAAGGGTCTGACTTTAATTGCCTGCAGGTTGTCTGGCCTCCGGCAGTTCCAGAATACACAGCAGATACCATAGAGGATTGGGGGTTATATTTGAGGATAGAATGCAGCGGATGTTGGTGCTGACTATTCAGCTGAGGAGCAGTCAGATCTATTCTTGCATATAGTGAGATCAGGGCTGTTCCTAGGCTTAATTTCACTTAGGGCGAGGTGAATAAATTTCACCCCCCCCCCCCTCCCGTAACATAATGTGCCAGTATAAAACTACTAATTAATAGTCATACAGTTAACAAATATAACACCGCTGCACCAACCAGAATCACAGGCTAATAGCACCAATATCCTACTAAGACCACATATCACCAGCACATAGTGACCGAATAATACAGACTGACCATTACTGAATACAAACCATTATACTACAACCTATATTAACCCCACACAGTGACCATACAGTATTGGATACCAGTTGTACACAGGCTCTACAGACATATAATCGATTACAGTAAAGTTACATCCAGGCACTTACAGGAGACGTCTCTGAAGAGTTGTTGTTTCACTTCATCTGTCCCAGACCACCATGAAGTCCTCTCCCGGCCACAACTCTTCACTGTAAAATTTACAACACAAACATCTTAGACTCCTCAATTTATCAGCACTTCTCTACCAATTCCTATTTCTATACAAAAAGTCCCCATCTATAGAACCTCATATGGTAGCCATGTAATATCCCCTGTAGCCAGACAGTAGTCCCGGTAGCCATGTAGTAGCCCCTGTGGCCATGTAGTAGCCCATGTGGCCAGTTAGTAGCCCCTTATAGCCAGGTAGTAGTCCCTTATAGCCAGGTAGATGCCCCTATAGCCAGGTAGATGCCCCTATAGTCAGGTAGTAGTCCCTTATAGCCAGGTAGATGCCCCTATAGCCAGGTAGATGCCCCTATAGTCAGGTAGTAGTCCCTTTTTGCAAGTTAGATGCCCCTATAGCCAGTTAGTTGCCCCTTTAGTCAGGTAGTATTCCCCTATAGCCAGGCAGATGCCCCTATAGCCAGGTAGTAGTCCCTTATAGCCAGGTAGATGCCGACGACAGAAGAAGTAGTATCCAGGCTTCTCTTGTCTGACCACCCCACCACCTGCTCTAGTGACCCCATTCCCTCCCACCTTGTCCAGTCTATTTCTCTAGCTGTCCTCTCTCACATAACTGCAATCTGTAACCTCTCTCTCTCCACTGGGATCTTTCCATCTTCCTTTAAACACGCTTTTATAACTCCTTTACTGAAAAAGCCCTCTCTGGACCCATACTGCGCTGCCAACTACCAATCAGTCACTAACCTGCCCTTCATCTCTAAACTCCTGGAATGCTTGGTCTCCTCTCGCCTAACCTGCTATCTCTCTACTAACTCTCTTCTCGATCCTCTGCAATCAGGTTTCCTCACCCTACACTCCAGAGAGACTGCTCTAACTAAAGTCTCCAATGATCTCCTCACTACTAAATCTCAGGGCAACTACTCATTGTTGCTTCTTCTGGATCTCTCTGCAGCTTTTGACACTGTTGATCACCAACTTCTCCTCAGCATGCTCAGCGCCATTAGCCTAAAGGACGCCGCTCTCGCTTGGTTCTCATCCAACTTTTCTAATCGCTCCTTCCAGGTCTCATTTGCAGGTTCTACCTCCTCTCCTCTTCCTTTTGCTGTCGGGGTTTCTCAGGGATTCGTTCTTGGTCCTCTCCTCTTTTCTATCTACACAGCACCAATTGGACAAACCATCAGCAGATTTAGCTTCCTGTACCATCTCTACGTGGATGACACCCAATTATACACCTCTTCCCGAGACATCACTCCCGCCCTGCTACAAAACACCAGTCACTGTCTGTCCGCTGTCTCTGACATCATGTCCTCCCTGTATCTTAAACTAAACCTTACTAAAACGGAACTAGTCATCCCACTAGTCAAGCTTGACAAAGAAGGCATGTCCTTCGAAACGTCGCTCTGAGTTTGCAGCTCGCTCTAAGTCTAGCTTCTCTGGGCTGTCCTGGTAAAGGAAACTGAATGCACCAGAAGCTTGTATGCTGAAACTTCTAAAAATAAGTATACCACTTCTTCATCTTCTACTAATTTGATGATTTTACTATGTGTCCGTAAATGTTGGACTGCATCTATTTGAAATAAAATGTTTCACATTAAATAAGAAGTCTACCATCTGTTAAGCTTTGACTTACTTATCCCTCCAGTTGTGACTATACCTACTATTCTACGATTCTTTTGTTTATAATATGTATAGTCGACTTGAATATATTTTCTTACATCACTTGCTTCTGCCTGTTGTGGAAACAACCTCTATAGATAATATCCTGCTGTCAGACCATGCACCTGTCACCTGTGAAATTGGCTTACCCAATACCAGGCGCAAGGTTTTTAACTGGAGATTAAATGAGACTCTCCTTAATGACACGCTATGCTTGGCAGATCTGAGGCAAGCCTTTCAGCATTTTGTGACAGACCATATGGCCGACTGTACCTCCCCCCATTTAAAGTGGAAATCCCTTAAATGTATACTCAAGAGAAATTTTCATAAAACATGGTTCTAGATTAAAGAGCAGCGGCTGCTAAATTAGAGAAACTCCTTGCCACGTTAGCCAATCTAGAAGCCACGCATAAGAACTCCAGTAAGGAGGAGGATCTTGAAGCCCTACTGCAGGTCCGCCATGAAATTACCCTGTTGATAGATCAGTCACTATAAGCTCATATGCGCACCCGCTCATTATGAGTGGAGTAACAAGCCAAGCAGGATATTGGCGAGAGCCATTAGGGACAAGAGAGCCTCATTTATTAAAGCTGCAATGGGATAAGTGATTCAGCTAACCCTGGATATATTAGAAACCTTTTGGACCTTCTACCTGACTCTATATAGCTTACCAGTATCTGCTTCTGTGGCCCGCCCTGTTGCATTGGAACAGTTTCTATCTGAAACAGCCCTACCAAAAATCCCATCCGATAGATTAACTGAGCTGCAACATCCCTTTTGCCTGGAGGAGCTAAACCAAGCTATTAGTTCTATGCCGGACTGGTTTGCCACAATTTTTTATAAGGTCCTTGCTCCATACCTCTCTACTCCTTTATTAGAGTCATTCAATTCTGTCTCAGTTGACCAACCTTTCCCACCCCCTTTTCTAAAAGCATTCATCTTGGTAATACCAAAAGAGGGTAAAGACCCTAAGGGTCACATGTATGAAAACTTTCTAGGTCTAAAACTCACTTTGCTGACCATAGCAACCGATCAGAGCACCCTTCTCCTGTTTCCAGAGCACTATATGAAATTAAAGGGGCACTCTGATTGGTTGCTATGGCCAACAAAGTCAGTTTTAGACCTAGACAGTTTTCATACATGTGACCCTAAGTTATTTGCCAAATTGATAGCATTTAGGTTGAATACAATAGTGGGGGATCTCATGCATCCTGATCAAGTTGGCTTCATCCATTTTAGAGAAGCGGGTGATAATACACTTAACACCTTTTCGATTATTCATCAAGCCCAGTTGTCTAATACACCCTGTGTGTTGCTTCCTTTAGATGTGGGAAGGCATATGACAGAGTGGACTGGTCATTTCTAAGATCCGTCTTGGTTGGGACAGGACTGGGGCCAGTCATGCTATAACGTATATGGGCCCTCTACCAATGCCCCAAATCCGTATAAATAGCTCATTACCCACACCCTTTCGGATAGGCAATGGAACCAGACAGGGGTGCCCCCTCTCCCCTATCCTATATGTGCTTGTTATGGAGTATCTAATAAAAGCCATTAGAATTAACCCATACATAGATGGGTCCGGTTTCAGGGCTCGCAGTAGAAGTGTTCCATTTTTGCGGATGATCTTTTGCTTTAACTTACCCAACTGCTCATCTCTTTACCGGTACTGATGAAGGTATTATGAACGTTTGGGTCCTTTAAGGTCCATATTTCTAAAAGGGTTGCGATGAGCTTGGGTATAGAGAACAGTGTTATTGAACTACTAAAATAAAAATTCCCCTTCTCTTGGATAAAGAAATCTTTTAAATATGTAGGGGTCAACATCCTGGGCAGTTTGAAAAACACCTTTGACTTGAATTTTGCTCCTATATTTAACACAATCACATAACACTTATCTAAATGGGATAGAAGGGACTTTTCCTGGCTTGGATGTATTAATATTCTGAAAATGAATGCCCTACCAAGACTATACTCATTTCAAACAATTCCCATTTTAACTGGTTTAGGAAGTTCATCCAGGCAACTAAAAAGCCTGGAATAGTGAAACATATACTCATAAGACCCAGAACAGAGAGAATTAGCGCTGCCAGATATTAAAGCATATTATATTGCTACCGAGGCGGCCAGAATATCTGATTGGTTTCACCATCGGACATGCAAAGTCTGGATCTAACTGGAAGAGTCGTTATGCAGTGCTCCCCTATTGGCTTTTCCCTGGATAGCGGCCACTAATCTACCCAAGGCTAAGATGAAAGCACTGCCCTTGGTAACTCAAACTACCCTTTTATTGTGGAAAGTCTATGGCTCTCAAGCAGAACTTTTCTCACCAGATGGCCCTTTAATTATGACTAGAGGCAATCCAGCTATTAAGTTATATGACAAACATGCAGTGTAGAAGAAATCCTTAAAACAGCTGGTGTTCCATGAGGTCACTATGGGGTCATCACTGAAACCATGCAATGAAGTAGTTGCAGCTTTGGGCCAATTTCCAAGTGAATGGCTATGCCATATGCAAGTCAGACACTATTATATACTTAATAAGGGAAAACTGAAGCAGTTCTGTGCCCAAATATATGGGTTCATACTTCAGAACCAAACCAAAGATGTGCCTACATATCAACATAGCTGGGAACGTGAACTTCAACCTACGTTATCTGAGGATGATTGGAAGAAGGCACATGTACTTTCATATAAGACATTGGTATCTTGCCAATTACAAGAGCTACATTTTAAAATACTTACACGATGGTACAAAGTCCCCACAATATATTACACAATATATCCCTCTGTGTCACCATATTGCTGGAGATGCAGTTCTGTGATTGGCAATATGTTTCACATTTGGTGACAATGCCAGAGTATCAACATTTTCTGGACCAAAGTAATTGACATAATTAAAATAATTAAAGAGGTACAGTTACAGAATGATCCCGCCGTCCTCCTACTCTCAATGATTCCCATAATGACCTATGTTTTGACAGGGAGTTTGATAGACTTTCTGTTATTTGCTGACAAAATATTGATCCCATAACTCTGGAATAGCACAACACCTCAGTCGCTGTTGGATAGGTTCAAGGAAATCTTTTTCCTTCAGCGAATGGAGGAACTGAGAGCTGACAACGCACAAATGTTAGAGAGATATAATAGAGTCTGGAGAGACTATGTACTCTTCACTGCCTCGGCACACTATGCCTCGTATATGTAACCACATATTGGAATGGATTGATAGTTCTCGGTGACTTGTGCTTCTAGAATGTTTTATCACACAACGAAATCACTATATCGCTCTCCATATGCTCTGCTTACACCACTATCCCTGATATATGCCTGACGCCCGCTGAGATACTACTGCTGAAATTGTTTATGTTTCGGTTATTCTCTTGTTATATGATTGCTAGAGGACAAAGTACATAAGGTATACTGTTGACTTTAGCGATATTACATCTATAGATATACTGGATTGATATGTCTTCTACTAGATGAGAACTGGTAGTATACAATGAATCATACTTTTATGCAAATGCTCAGTTCTGTATTCAAATGAATATGTACTTTTTTGCTATACTGCCATTGTTTGTGAATCTGATTTCTCAATAAAGCTTATTAATAAGGAAAAATAAGCTGTTCACATACATTCTATTATTTTGTTTTTCCAAATTTCATCCCCGGGTTGTGCCATTGGCTAATTTGGTTTGCAACTAATGATTATTGGTATTTGCTTGCTTTTCAAAAAAAAAAAGAAAGAAAAAAAAAACGCGGTTATTGGCAATTCTATTATTACACTGTTTGTTCCCAATGGCAATACCTGGGTGTCACCACTGTAGCTCATTTGATTTGCGGCTAGTGGTTTGTGGTATCTGCTGGCTGTTGATGGAGAATTTGGTTTTTAACAACCATCATTTTGCACCAGTTTTCTAATTCCATTACCTAGGATTTACCACTTTAGGTAACTGGTATATGGTTGTCCCCGGTGCCACCGCCATCCACTGCCACTGCCGTCTGCTGCCGCTAATCGTTAGGGTCCTAAGTCGATACCAATTGTTAAGGTATCGGCTTAGGACCTTGGCGATGGCGGCGACGCAGGGACTAATTGTATGTGCATCCTCTGGACACACATACAGTTAAAGGCATCTGTGCAGCAGAGAGTGAAGGCTCTCCGCTCTGCAGAGTACTCTAGTGAGCTGTAAGCAGGCTCACCAGAGTACACAGCACAGGTGTCATGACGCTGTCTGTGCAGCCTGGTGATGTCATGCCACCTGTGAAGGAAGACTGGGAGCAGCGACAGCGTAAGGGAGTGCGGGAAAGGTGAGTACTGTTAGTTTTTTATTTTTAATTAGCCCTATACAGTTCTGGAGGCCATATAAACTATCTATAGAGTGCTGGGGCCGTATAGACTACCTATACAGTGCTGGGGGCCATATAAACTACCTATCGAGTGTTGGGGGGCTTATAGACTACTTATACAGTGATGGGACCATATAGACTACCTATATATATATGCTGGGGGACTTATAAGCTACCTATATATGTGCTGGAAGACCAATAAGCTACCTATATACCTGCTGTAGGACCTATAAGCTACCTATATACCTGCTGGGGGACCTATGAGCTACCTATATATGTGTCCCGGAGGACCTCTAACCTGACTCTATACCTACTTGGGTACATATAACCTATAGACCTACCTACTGGGAGACATATAAACTATATATCCACCTACTAGGGGACATATAACTTACTGGGGCACCCTATTACATACACTGGGGGACATATAATTTACTGAGGGATCCTATTACTTATACTGGGAGACATATAACTTACTGCGTTGTGAAGTCGCTAATAGTCATTAAGCTGGTTGTTAAGGCCTCAAGTCGATTGATAAGAGCTAAGAAATCAACTCCGGGGACGAGTTTACAGCTAGTGGCATATGGTATATGCAAGCTGTTTCAAGAAAAATTTGGTAGTCCACAATTAGAGATGGGCGAATTGATTCTAACGAAGTGGAATTCGTTTAGAATTTCAGGAAATCTTCGGTTCGGAACGAAGTCGAACTTTGGGGTACTTCGGGTGAACGAAGTGTGCTTTTGATTGATAAAATGGCTGCGAGCACATGGCGCTACATGGGGCAAAGCACTCTGGGAGGAAGAAGGGCATAGCCTGCATGACATGTGCAGAGGTGAAGCCAATCAGAGACCGGCGGGATTCTGTGACGTCACCGCACTATATAAGTCCGGGCGCGACGCTGGGAGCTCATACCGCTCTCACTGTACTGATCAGGGAAGGTGCTGCCGCGGCTGATAGCTCTTACTGAAGAATTGATTTTTATACAGCGATTTTTGTGGGGTGTCTCAGCTTGTCTCAGAGACTGTTCTCTTAATGTTCTATTTCTAATTTTTTTGGGGTATTGGATCTGAAATCCAGTGTGCGTCCACTGCAGCTGCATATACATTCAATATCCAAGTGGGATCTAAGCCAGTTCCTGTTGTATTCATTTAAAGAAACAGTGTTTTTACAATACAAATACCACTTCATTTTTGGCTGCTCAATTCTATTGCGCAATTTACATCCAGGGGTTAATTAAGCGTTGTTTTGCTGGTGTGCTGACCCCAAGAAACCGTCTTTTTCAAACGCCAAAATATATACATTTTTCCTGTAGCCTAATTCACAAGCAAAGGTTAATTACAACTGTATCTCTTGTTGTGTGGCGTAGAAAACACGCAATTGTAACACGCTACAAAGCTACTAGTTTGTGCGGCTCATTTCTTTGGCGCAATTTACATCCAGGGGTTAATTAAGCGTTGTTTTGCTGGTGTGCTGACCCCAAGAAACCGTCTTTTTCAACGCCAAAATATATACATTTTTCCTGTAGCCTAATTCACAAGCAAAGGTTAATTACAACTGTATCTCTTGTTGTGTGGCGTAGAAAACACGCAATTGTAACACGCTACAAAGCTACTAGTTTGTGCGGCTCAATTCTTTGATGCAATTTACATCCAGGGGTTAATTAAGCGTTGTTTTGCTGGTGTGCTGACAAAAATAAACCGTCTTTTTCAACGCCAAATATATACATTTTTCCTGTAGCCTAATTCACAAGCAAAGGTTAATTACAACTGTATCTCTTGTTGTGTGGCGTAGAAAACACGCAATTGTAACACGCTACAAAGCTACTAGTTTGTGCGGCTCAATTCTTTGGCGTAATTTACATCCAGGGGTTAATTAAGCGTTGTTTTGCTGGTGTGCTGACAAAAATAAACCGTCTTTTTCAACGCCAAAATATATAAATTTTTCCTGTAGCCTAATTCACAAGCAAAGGTTAATTACAACTGTATCTCTTGTTGTGTGGCATAGAAAACACGCAATTGTAACACGCTACAAAGCTACTAGTTTGTGCGGCTCAATTCTTTGGCGCAATTTACATCCAGGGGTTAATTAAGCGTTGTTTTGCTGGTGTGCTGACAAAAATAAACCGTCTTTTTCAACGCCAAAATATATAAATTTTTCCTGTAGCCTAATTCACAAGCAAAGGTTAATTACAACTGTATCTCTTGTTGTGTGGCGTAGAAAACACGCAATTGTAACACGCTACAAAGCTATTAGTTTGTGCGGCTCAATTCTTTGGCGCAATTTACATCCAGGGGTTAATTAAGCGTTGTTTTGCTGGTGTGCTGACCCCAAGAAACCGTCTTTTTCAACGCCAAAATATATACATTTTTTCCTGTAGCCTAATTCACAAGCAAAGGTTAATTACAACTGTATCTCTTGTTGTGTGGCGTAGAAAACACGCAATTGTAACACACTACAAAGCTACTAGTTTGTGCGGCTCAATTCTTTGGCGCAATTTATATCCAGGGGTTAATTAAGCGTTGTTTTGCTGGTGTGCTGACAAAAATAAACCGTCTTTTTCAATGCCAAAATATATACATTTTTCCTGTAGCCTAATTCACAAGCAAAGGTTAATTACAACTGTATCTCTTGTTGTGTGGCGTAGAAAACACGCAATTGTAACACGCTACAAAGCTACTAGTTTGTGCGGCTCAATTCTTTGGCGCAATTTACATCCAGGGGTTAATTAAGCATTGTTTTGCTGGTGTGCTGACCCCAAGAAACCGTCTTTTTCAACGCCAAAATATATACATTTTTCCTGTAGCCTAATTCACAAGCAAAGGTTAATTACAACTGTATCTCTTGTTGTGTGGTGTAGAAAACACGCAATTGTAACACGCTACAAAGCTACTAGTTTGTGCGGCTCAATTCTTTGGCGCAATTTACATCCAGGGGTTAATTAAGCGTTGTTTTGCTGGTGTGCTGACAAAAATAAACCGTCTTTTTCAACGCCAAAATATATAAATTTTTCCTGAGCAAATTATGTCCGAAGGGTTTAAATTTTAAGCTGTTTGTGCTTTTACATTTATTTTAAAAACACACAGGGGGGACTTTGTAATGAAGGGGCTTTAGCGGTTTTTTGGGGAAAAATGCGGGCCCCCCCAAAGAAAGAACCCCGCTGTCGGGATTGGGCAAAGCCGTTCGGCACTTTTGGGGTCCCGGCCCGCATGAAGGGGGGGGCCCAAGTGGGCGGGCAAGCGGGCCCCGGGTGGGGTGCGGGTGTAGGCTTTCCCGGGGCGGGGCCGCGGCGGGCGCTCGTATAGCCCGACGGGGCTTTTTGTCCCAATCGCGGCTCCCCCCAAAATCCCCGGCCCCTGGGCAGCCCCCACCAAGCAGGCCCTTTTTTTTTTTTTTTGTCCATAGGATAAAAAGGGACATTGTCGCTCCCTATTCTGTTTGGGGTTTGGGTTTATGCCGGACCAATGGAGAATACCCTTAAACAAATTTGAATTACGGTACCCCCGGGCAATTCTCCCCTTTTTTTTAAATGCTTTTTTTTTTATACTTTTGGTTCTGCCTTTATTTGATAATGTATTAACTTAATAAAAAATATTTTTTTTTTTAAATACTTCATGCCGCCTGGCGCCGGGAGCGCCGGGGGATTTCTTTTGCCCCCTTTCCCCTTTTTGGGAATTTATAATGGGAAAAAGGAAGTAGCTTGCCCCTCTGTTGGGCGGGGTTTTCCCTTCCCCGGTTTTGCTCAGCCAATCAGCCCCTTTCCCAGCCTTTTTTACGGGTATTTTGAACTGTCCCCCCGTGGATTTTTGTTTGGGTTCCTAACCCTCCCCCCAATGGGGCTAGAATGGGGCTTTTGTGCCCCTTTTTGATTGGTCTAAATTTTCTAAATAGGCTAGAAGGGGACTTTGTCGCCCCCTATTAAAGGGGCCGAGCTAGGGAGCCCCCGGTTGACAAACCCCAATTTAAGCCTTTGCACCCCTTTTTACTTTTTTTTTTGAACTTTTCCCGCGGGATTCTGATTGGTCCAAACCCTCCAAGGTTGGGAATTTGGGGGCTTTTTTCGCTCCTATTCGGTTGGTCAAAACTTTCCCATAGGCTTAGAATGGGATTTGTCGCTCCTATTTGAGGGGGCCGGTTTAGGGCCCGGCCAATTAAGGAATAGGTTTAAAGATTTGAATTACTTTTATTTCCCCGGCAATTTTTTTTTCCAATTTTCATATTTTTGGTTATTGGGGCCGGGGTTTTTCGGGGTTTTGGGAAAAGTGATTTTTTTTTTTTAAGAAGTGTATTTTGTACATTCACCCTCCTTTAGGGACACTTTTTTTCCGCCTTTAAAAAGGGCCCGTTTTTTTCCCGGGAATTCAAAATCCTGCTGCACGGAGGGGGGGAAAAGCGCCGGGGACTTCTTTTCGATCTTCGATCCGTTTCCTCGAAATTTCGGGTTTCCTGTTCACTTCCCCTTTGGGAAACGGAGGATTTAGACCCAAAAAATGTTAAAAAACGCCTTTTTAAAGGCGATTTTTGCTTCAAAATCCGCCCCAAAATTTCCTGGAAAGATTTTTTCCCCGCCCCAGCCTGTCTCGCCATCGGAACAGTTTCTCGGCCACAGTCCCGTCCCGGCGCCAAAGGGCCCCGAAACTGCACCCCCCCCAAAAGGGGCGAGGCCGGGGGGCCCTTTTACCCGCATGTATGGGGTGCACTTCCTCGGACGGGAAATTTTTGGGCGCAGCGCCACCGCCCATGTCCCCGCATTCCCCTCTTTACGCTGGGGGAGGCCCGGGTGGTTTTTAAAATGTTTTTTTGGGAGCGAAGCCCCGGCCCCCGGACATAAAAAATGGCGCAGATTCCCCCGGAAATTGGGGGGGGGGGAAAACGGCCCCTCGACCGGGCCCGGGTTTTCTTACATGGGGGCCCACAGTTTTTTTTAAAAGACACATAAAGTAAATTTTTCCGGGCCCTTTTTGTGGAGCGAAAAATTAAAATCAAGGGTTCCCCCAAAAGCTTTTTAAATGGGGTTAATTTGGAGTAAAAAAAGGGGGTTGCATTTAAAATTTATCAACATGATATATCATCATAAAACAGTTTTCTGTACTTTTTTTAAGAAAAAACAGTATGTCAGACAGAGAGGTTTGGCAGGTCTGCAATGGATTTGGCAGTGGCCAAAACCCCTGGTAAAAGGCCCAGGTCCCCAGCACGGCAAGGGGAGCCCGCAGGGGGGATAAAATCGGTGAGGCCAAAACCTCCCGCTTTCATTAGAGGGGTTTTGTTTTGGTTAAGGCAACCCAAGGGTTCCTTTGTGGTTGAAGGTAATCCTCTTCCTCCAGTTGAATCGGACAACCCCGCCACCAGAGCCCGGTGGGAATTTTCAGACAAAAACCCTTAGTTGCATGGCCCAGGGGGAGCGGGGTCAGCGGCCCTCCCCTGTCCTCGGGCCCGCCTCCCCCCTTCCGGTTATCAGACAGAGTTCTACTATGTGGTCGGGGCCCACTATATAGCGAGGATGAACAATTTGAGGGGGCAGTCAGCAGCTATTTCCCCAGCGAAAAAAAATGGGGCCCAATATCCCTGCTTTTTCCCGTAGATGGCAAATTTATAGTTTGTGGGAGGGGCATGGGAGGTCATGTTTTTGAGGGGGGGTCAGCCTCGGCCTTACCAAGTTTGAAACCAAATAAAATGTTTGATGTAGCCGACCCCCAATTGGGGAAGCCGAGTGAGGCAAGGGGTTTTTCTTTCATGTCAGGGAAAGGGCCCCCCCCCCCGGGGCTTGGTTTTCGGGCAGCGGGGCGCCCAAAAAAGGGGGTTTGTTGGGGGCCTTTAAAGTCTGCGGGATTTCAGAAATTTGGTGAGGTGGGGACCCAACCCGGGCCCAGGGGGTTTTAAAAAAAACCCGTTTTCGGGGCCCAAAAACAGTAGCAGAAAAGGGGGTTCCTCAGCGAAGGGCCGGCGGCGGGGGGGGAAATATTTCTGAGTGGGGAGCTTTGGGCCCCGGTAAAACCCGATTATTTGGTGTGGCAGTTTTTTGGCAAAGACATGGAGGACCGAAAAATTGGGTATTTTTTGATCTTTTTGGGAATAAAGGGGAAGGGGGGAAAAAGGGTGTTTCCCATTTTCCAAAAACCGGGCCCGGGGGTTCAAAAAAAGGCAGCGGTCACCACCGGTGGCCTGGGGGGAAACGGGTCAGATGTGGTGGGCCCCACCCTGCCGCCGAAGAACAGCTGGCAGCCCAGCGCCCCAGTGGCACGAAATGCCTTTGCAGCCAGTAAAAGGCCCCAAACCCCTCGGGCGGGGAAGGGGTGCGGTTTCCCCTTTGAATCATTTCCGGGTCCAAAAGGCCCCTGCCCCTGGAACAAACATGGCCCCCAGCAGGGGGTTAAAGCGAGGCGTTTGGGGCAAAGAGAAAACCCAGTATGCGCCTTCCAACCATCCAAAGGGTTTGCGAAAGCGCCCGGGTTGCAAATGTAAAGTTTTTGGTATTGCAGTCCCCCCCTTTCCAAATGGGGGGCCCTCGGGACCATTCAGAGAACTGGGGGGGCCCTTTTTTCCCGAGCTGGGATGGAGGTTTCCAAGCCTTAATTTCTTTTCCAAAAAGGCAAGTACCAGCACTTTTTAAAAATATGTAAAACAGAAAGGTGGGGCCGTCCTTGAGTTATCGGTTTTTTTTCCAAGGTGCAAGCAGCCGCGGACGTTGGAGCGGGGAAATAGGGCCAAAGGGGCCTTTTCATTCCTTTAGGGCCCCACTGGGTGAATGTGTTTCCTTCCCAGGCACACAAATCTTGGACGGGAGTCCGCTTTCTCCCCCAACGTTGTAAAAACTGTGCCCCCTGCGCCAATGTCGCCTATTTTCCCCCTCCCCATCCCCCCCATCTCGGCCTCCACAAGTACGGGCTCATCATACCTTGTTTTTGGGGGCCCCGCACAGGGGCTCGCGTTCTCCCCGGGTTGCCTCGGGGAACGAATTTAACACAGGGGAGGAACTGCCCGCTTTAATGCCAGCAAGAAAATTCGTTTGTGGGGCCCTTTCTCCGCCCCAAAAAACTGAAAATTTCGGAACCATGGTGCGGCAAGGGGGAAGTAAAATGGTGCCCCGCCGGCTGCCCGAGGAGGGGAGGGGCCCCTGGGGCCCGGCATGGCGCAGGTTCAAATTGGTTGTAAAAAGGGTTTCCCTAAAGTTTTTACCCCGATTTTCCCAGCAGATTCTGAAAAGGCCCAAAAGGGAAAAACTGGGGCATGTAAATTTATCCATTCGTACAAAGCCAGGAACCCCCCTTTTTTCGGGGTTGCAGCGGCCCGGGAAACGGCCTCCCCCAAAACACACTCTGATATACGATTTTTCCCCCTGCTGGAATTCCACCCTGCAAATTTTTGGACCTGATTTGTATGAAAGAAAAAGGCCTTTAAAACGTTTTTTTTGATGATCCAGGCGGGACGGGAAGTACTCCCTGTGTAACTTTGATTTTCACCCAAGTGGCAGCTCAGGCGGGGAACCTGCCGTTTGTTGAAGGCCAATTTCGAGGGGGGCGGACGTTTATTTGTAAAGGTCCCCCGGGACTACGGGAATAAAAACATCATTTCCCAATGCTTACATGCCCGGGAACTTGATGCTAAAAAAAAAATCTGCGGGGCCCAGGGGAAATTGGGGGGACGTGGGCGATACTTTCTCGTGGCCCACATGAGTCCGGGGGGATGAAATGGAGGAGGGGGAAGGGGGGACATTGGGGCAGAAGATTTGTCTGGTAAATTATGAGTGGATTTTTTTCCCAGGGTGAAAAAGAGGGGAAAGGGGGAGGAGAACTGGGGAGGGGGTATGGGAGGGAAGATGGGCAGATGCCCCCCCAAGCCCGTGGCAGTTTATAGTGGAAATGGAGGCGGGGGAAAAAGCCCCTGGGGTCACTTGTGTGGGAGGGCCCCGGGCAGCATGCTTTTTTTCCCCTGGTAGTGAAAGCCCCAAATTTATTTCCAGCATGGGGCCGGGGGATAAACCTTAGGCCCTCTCCCCCCTATTGGCCCCCTCGTAAAGGTCCAAAAATGGGACCCTTTTTTTCCCAGCTATTGAGGGGGAAAAGAAAAATTTCAAAATACTTTTGGGAAATCCTCCGCAATCGGGTTGGCTGCTGCCTATTTTCCCGGCATGCCCTCCTCTGAAAGGTCTGAGGGGGGGGTTCCTCAGGCTCACGTACTACTGCCGGGGGCTGTTGGGGGGAAGGTGGGGGGGAGTAGGGAGAAAGTCCCAAAGCTCTTCAGTAAAAAAAAATAATTTTTTGGGGGTCACTGATGAGCAGTTTCCCTTCCCCCCCCCTAGTGGGGAAGGGGCAGTCGGCCAGTAGCAGAAACCCACCCAGCGGGGGCCCTGGAGCAGTCCCTAAACCCCAAACGGGTTGGGGCCCTTTATTTGGGAAAAGGCACTCTGCCAAACTCAGTTTGGGAAGACCGCGGGGCTACGGGGGAAAGGCCAAACGGGATGTGTGGCCCGGGAAACTTGCCGGGAAGTTTGCATTGGAAAAGCTTGTCTCCCTCGGCCATTTAGTGTGGCATCAGAGCGGGTGTTCGTGGGGCCCCGGGGGGCCATCTTTTAAAACCCAAGGAGAACTCCCCGTGCCCCAAGGGAAAATTTGTGTTTTCGACTGCCCTTTTGCCCAAGAGGGAAATCAGGCATAAAATTCGGCCCAAGTTTTCCCACACACCAATGTTTTTAGGCACCCATTTCTGGGTTCAAATTTACCTGCCTAAAGCCACAATTTTGATGCCCCCACCCCCCCTGATGCCACAAAATTTTGCTGACAGTTTCTCCATCTCCCTTACCACCATCTTTCCCAGGGGCGGGTTATTGCCACCCCCTTTCAAAAACTCTGTCATTGTTGGCCACTCTATGACCTAAATGCTGTGTGCTGCTGTTGCCGTGACATCCACACTGTGTAAATTTTTGCCACGGGTCTGACTCATGCTGTTTGCTGGGGTTGCTCCCCAATGCCCTCCCCCACTGTGTCATTGTCCCCAACTGCCTGACCTCATGCTGTTTGCCCCCCGGGGACTCCAAACTGTGTGATTGTGCCACCTTGTGGCCTAATACTGTTTTGCCGCCTTTCCCAAAAGGGTTTTTGTGCCATTTGTTGTTCTCCTGTGCTGCTGTCATGACTCCACACTTTTTAACCCCCCCCCCCCCCCCCCCCCCCCCCCCCCCCCCCCCAATTTTTTTTTGGCCAATCTGGGGCCCTTTTAATACTTTTTTAGCCGCCTCCAGAATGTCATTGTGCCCCTGCCTGATCTCTTACTGCTTGCCGCCGGTGACCTCCCCCCCTTGTGTGTTTGGGCCACTCTGGGGCCCAAATTTACGGGTTTTGGGCCGCCTCCAGAAATGTCATTGTCCCAAATGCCGGGACCCCCTCTTGCTGCTTTGTCATGCCCTCCCCCTTGTATATTGGGGCCACTCGGGGGCCCTTTAATACTGTTTTGGGCCTCCCAGCATGTCATTGTTTGCCATGCCTAAATCTCATACTGCTCCCCACCGTGACCTCCAAACTGTGTGATTGTGGCCACTCTGTGGGCCAAATTTACTGTTTTGTTGCCTCCAAAATGTCATTTTTGCCATTTCCCCCTGATCTCTTGCTGCCTGCTGTGGGACCTCCACACTGTGATCTTTGGGCCCCCCCTCTGTGGTTTAATTTACTGTTTTCCCGGGCCCTCCGGGAATGTCTTTTGTCCCCACTGCCTGTCCTCATATGCTGCCCCCCCCACTTTACCCCCCAAAACCTGTGTGTTGTGGTCCACTCTGGGGCCCTTTAATTTTACTGTTTTGCCGCCTCCAGAATTTTATTTGGCCACTCCCTGTCTCCTGTGCTCCCTGTCGTGACCTCCAAACTGAAACCTTTGTGCCCTCTGTGGCCAAATTTTACTTTTTAGCCCGCCTCCAGAATGTCATTGCCAAACTGCAATGTTTCCCATACGGGTTTTCCGCCGTGCCCCTCCACATGTGTGATTGTGCCACTCTGGGGCCCTTTAATACTGTTTTGCCGCCTCCAAAAAGGGTCATTTTTCCCCACTGCCTGACCTCTTTGCTGTGCTTTGACCTAACCACTGTACTTTGTGCCACTCTGGGGCCCTTTAATATTTTTGCCACTCCAAAAAGTCATTGTGCCAATCCCCTGACCTCATGCTGCTGCCCCGGGACCTCCCCTGTGTGTTTGTGCCACTCTGTGGGCCTTTAATACTTTTTTTGCCGCCTCCAGAATGTCTTTTGGGGCCATTTCCCTGATTTTCATATGCGGCCCCCGGTTGAACCCCACATTGGGGTGTTTGGTGCCATTTCTGGGGCCCTAATACTGTTTTGCTGCCCCGAATGTCATTTTGCCACTCCCTGATTTTCATGCTGTTGCTGTCGTGACCTCCAACCGGGTATCATTGGGCCACTCTGGGGCCAAATTACTGTTTTGCCGCCCCCAGAATGTCATTGTGCCACTGCAGGTCCTTATTCTTTGTCCCCCAAGGCCCCGGGTTAAACCTCCAAAAAGGGTGTGTTTTGTGCCACTCTGGGGCCCCTTATTTGTTTTGCCCCCCTCCAGAATTTTCATTGTTGCCACCCCTGATTTCTTTCTGCTCCCGCCGTGCCCTCCACACTGTGTGTTTGTGCCACTGTGGCCAAATATTTTTTTCCCGCCCCCCAAAAATTGTCATTGTGTCACTGCCTGACCCTCATACGGGCTGCCGCCGTGCCCTGCTCTCAGTCATTGGGGCACTTTTGTGGCTTCCTGGGTTTTTTTGCCACCCCCAATAATTCATTGTGCATGCCTAAACCTCATGTATGTGGCTGCCCCCCGTCACCTCCCATTTCTGTTACTAATGTTGCCACCTGGCTTCAGCTTTTTTTTTTTTCCAGTTTTTCCCTGGATGACTTTTTCAGGCTAAATTCCCTCTTGATTTTTTTGGTCTGTTTTTTCCCCCCCCTTTAAATGCCCAGGGAATTTTATAGTGAAACGATTCTAAGTGCCCGGGGGCAGTATCTGCGTTTTCATACAAAACAAAAAACATTGTATGAAGACCAAACCAAGCTCCCTCTGGGTTTTTAAACTGGCCCAACTTTTTACGCACCCGGGAGGGGTCTGTGCAGCCTGGGAAATTTGCTGCTTTTTAACAAGATTCGTGGGCCCAAGTTTAAATTGGATCCCAAACGGGGGTTTTTGTCCCGGGAAAAATTTGGCGAACGTGCCGAACGAAAATTTTTTAGAATTTCGCCCCCTCTCTAGTTTTTAGACCCAAAAAGCTGTTTTAAAGGATTTCCAAAAAACAAAAAATTTTTAGCCCTGCCCCCAAAGGGTGGGAAGTCTGAATCTGCAATAGGAAGATCTTTGGTTTGGGTGAAAAAAAATCAACTGTGGGAAACAATAATTTGAAAAATGGAAAAACATACAAGACCCTGTTTCTCTCCCTCGATCTGGGGCTCCAGGCAAGATCTTTCACCTTGTGGGGTCAAAATAATCACAAGAATGGTGAGCAGAAATCCCAGAACCATTTTAATACATTTTAGAGCTTTTATGCACTTTTGGAGGCCATCCAATCAGTGCAAAATACCCTAAGAATTTTTCAATAACCATCATCACTGTGGTGTAGGGGGTTCATTGGCTGTTTAAAAACACATTACCCATGTTATTTTATTTTTTCACTGTATTGCAAATTTTAAATTTAAATTTCCAGTCACCCCTCTGTACTGTACAGGAAAGCTCTTTGTTTGATAGCATTTTCCTCTCCCTTGGGCGGGAATAGTTAGGGAGTTTGGTATTGTGGCTTTCATCTTTCCCACACCTTGAAGCTGTTGTTTTTTTGGGCGGGGCTTTTTCAGGCCCACCATAACGTAATACATTTTTTTTTCTTTTAATCATACTTAGTGCCCAAAAGTTTCCTTGGGTTTTTTTTCGTATTGGGGTTGGGAAAATTTGTGGAGGAAAAATTTTTTTTTTGCAGTTTTTTGGGGGTTAAGGGAGTTTTTATTACAGACCAAACTCCCAAATTCCTATAAAAGGAAAATATATACTAAATAGTGGGGTTTGGTTTGTGAAGATTATTCTGAGTGGAGAAAAGTTCAAATTTTTTTCAGTTTTTGGGGGGTTTAAAAAACCTTTCAAAATTACCATGTGTTATTGTCATACGTATATATTTTAAAGGAAAAAGAGTTTTTCTGTGCTAAATCCCTTTTCAAACGTCCAAAAAAATATAATTTTGCCAGATTTTAAGTCCAAAATAATGTGGAAATATACCGTGCATTTTTGTTGGGTCCCCATATATTACACTTTATTTTCTTTATTTCATATATTTTTGTGCCTTTCCCCGAGCTTTTAAAATTTTGCTTTTGAAAAAAATGGAGGGAAAAATGGAAAGGGGGGTTTTAAAGGGGGAAAGGGAAGGGCGGTTTGGGGGTGGAGATAGGTGGTATGGAAAAAGGCTCTCCTTTTCCCGGGCTCCCGGACAACACACAATCGAGCACATCCCTTTAGTCGCAAAGGAAACCCTCCCCCCTGTCATCGCTTGGTTTTGTTCTCTGTGCATCTTTTTTACTGAACAAAAATACCAATCTGTTTTTTCATTTGGTTTTTCAGACTTGATCCCGCAGTTTTATTCCCTTCCTCTCAGTTAAAGGCCCACTAATGTCATCAACATCTCAGTTTCCCAAAAAAAAGTAAACAAAGGCCCCAATGACAACCCAAACCCAAAGTACAGGCCCCTGCCAAAAAATTTCCAAAAAATTTTGAAGAGCTCCTTTTTATAACAAATTAAGCGGTTGGGGTTTAGAAAGGGGCCCCCTTTTAAAAAATCAAAAGGCCAAAAAAGGTTTATTTTTTTCTGCTCTGCCCCCCAAAATTTCTGAAAGCCCTCAGAAAAGGGAAAAAGGAATCGTTTCCCTCGTTTAGGGAAAAACCCCAGCAGTTCGCCAAAGCCTCGCAGTGCCTGTGGGGTTTAGTCCGTAGTTGGGATGTAGACTGTGGGAAGAGGGAAGTCAACTGTGAGATGATGAAAATTTTCGGATCCCCAAAGTGGCTTTTTTAGCAGAGCTGGCGAGGGGCAAACATCCCGGGGGAGGAGGAGGGAGGATTTGGGGTAAGAGTCGTGGGGTCCGGGGGGCCCCAGAAAAGGGGGGAGGGGGCGGGGTCACAAAAGTCACTGGCATTACTACACAAACCTTTGGGCCCGTTTGGTTTGGAAACGGGGAACCAAAAGTTGTAGGTTTTTACGGGGCGAAAAATGTCCAGGACCTGTGGGAAACCTGGGCCTTTTTTTATCAAGCCTCAGATTCGCCGACTGACAAACATTTGCTAGATTTGCCGTCAATGTGGGTTTGAGGAAGGGAAAAAAAAAGAGTTTAGGCACCACGAGCATGAACAGGCAAATGCAATGGAAAGCTTTAATTGCTTTTGGGAAAAGTCACTTGGGGGAAAAAAAAGCCCCGCAGGTCCTTGGGGGTTCCCAAACCAAACCCCCTCTTCCCCCGCCCCTTTTCCCAAGGCCCCAAAACGGGTTTGTTGCTGCCCATATGCCAAAAGGAGGGAAAGGGGCAAAGGGCCCCAAATCCCCAGTCTTTTGATTATGTCGGGCCGATTTTTCACCACCAGCAACACAGCCCCCAACCCTTCCCCTTCCCAACCCGGGTTTGACCTTTTAAAGCCCCCTTTTTCATGTCCCATGCCTTCCCTGGTTCAAAAATCAGTATTGTTTAAATTTTTATTACCCGTTTGCATTGCTCTTAAAAGGGGGTTTATCATTTGAGCCCGCTCGTGCTGTTCTGATAAATTTCCCCAGATTGGTTTGAAAATCCAGGGGCCCTGTTCTTCCTCTCAGAAAGGGGTGTCTCCCCTCCCCCGGGGTGTCTCCCCCCACTGAAAACCTTTTTTGACAAATTTTTCAAATTTTTTATGAAAAAGGGGGATGAAAAGGGTTGTTTTGGTTTTAAAAAGCTCTGTAGCCCCCTTTCATGCTTAGTTTTGAAGCCTTTGGGTCCAAAAGCTGCACAAAGCACCTTTTATATTATTATTTTTTCTTATTTACCAAAGGGGAAAACCCCGCAGGTTTAAATTTGTTCTAGTGGTGTTTAACCAAATTTTTACTGGGCAAAAAAGGGAGAGACCTTTTTTCTAACTAAGGGACAAATGTCAGCTTCAAGTAAAGGTCTCTGCCTGTTGTCAGTGATATGAGTGAAAACAGTGGGGGGGAGAAGCAAATCAGCTTTGAGAGAAGAACCTGCTCAGCCTGTAACTGACTTGGGCTGATGGTGTAACGGTAGAGTGTTGGTTTTACAACGAAGGGGTTTGGAGTTCTAGTCCCCTCACAAAGTATATTCCCCACCCCCCTAAATTCTACACATATGTAGAGAGACCTAAAATATATATGTCAATCTCTATAATGATATATATACACATACATAGCTCCCCTATATCATGTCTCATCCCCGAGAGTATATGCATTGTATCACATATGTTGGAAGTGCTTGGTGTGACTGTGAGGATGGGACACTATATAGGGGAGCTTTCTGTGTGTGTATATATATAAAATTATAGATGTCTACACATATATTTTCATATCTTTACATATGTGTACAATTTATAATAGAAAGAAAAAAAAACGATGGGGCTTGAACGCCCAACCTCTGGCTTGCCAAGCTGATCACCTATGCACTGCACTACACAAGCAGCTCATACAGACACAGACACAATCCTTATGTTATACACTACAGATGATGACGTCATAAGGAGGCGGGTCTTGCATTCGATCTGAGGAACAGAACGTCCTCTTTTCAAAGTAGCAGCTTAAGGACTGAACCTGTGAGGAGGTAAATCAACCTCTTGGCAAAAGCCCTTTAAACAGGCAGTAATTGCCCAGATCCTTCCCCCTAGAGCTGAGATGTAGATAGAGCCAGCAGACTCTGGTTTCACTATCGATTTTAACAGCTCAGAGGGGAGTAAACACAGAGTGTGCAGGCAGCCAATCACAGCGCAGGGGGTGTGGCCATAACATTTCCTGTCTAGGGGCATATCCCAACAGGCTGAATGAAATGTCAGCCAGCCAATCACAGTGCAGGGGGCGTGTCTAGGGCACAGGAATCGACCAGGGGGCGTTCTGACCAGCAACAGCAGAAATAGAAGACAGATTTACAGCGAAGCTGATATCTGCTAAACCAAGTGACAGAGGTAATGCAACCCAAATACAAAAGTGCTTATTTTTACTGTCCCCATAATCTGAGACATGATCTTTGTAACGATAAAACCCCTTTAAGTTTGTCCCTCTTGCCTCCCTGTATGTGTGCTCTGAGGTTTCAGCTCCTCCCTCCTTCTAGCATTTTCCATCTTCCTGTTTGACTAAAGTACTGTATTCTCATTTTCTGCATCAACTCTGTAAAGTTATCATCTTTTAATCTACTACTTTGGTGTAAAATACAAGATTCAGCCTGGAATAAACTCCTGTTGATTCTTCATATAAGCCTGAACAGTCGAGTTGATCACTTTTTTGACAAGATTCTGAAGTTCAATACAGACTTCCATTACTACATGGGCCAGATGAACATTCAAACTTGCAGTCAGCATATGGAGTCAGAACAGTGAAAAGATGGTTTAGAAACACAGATAAGCGCACAGCTTCAGCAGAGATTACCACATACTGCTACAGTGTCGTGACAGAGACAAGAAAGCGTCAGTGTGCAGTGTGCATATCAGCTACAGCTCAAACACAGCATAGAATCTTCTAGCAATATCATCCTAATCCACCATCTTATATCCTCTCTGTGTTACAACATGGCTGCAGGCAGCACCGCACAAAGTGACCAGCCAGAGCTGCAAGATGATAGGAATCCTACTCCACAACCTAGTGAGAGAGCAAGATTCCTAACTCACCCTACATGGAAGGTCAGAGAGAATCTTGAAAGCAATAAAAATGAAATATTTTTTGAAGCTACTGATCAATGGGAAAAACTGCTTAGTCATATCTCCCACATCTCACAGTGTGCTTGCAATGAAACACTACTAGAAGGAGCACTAGGACAACTCTCTGCAATGTATGAACACTATACCATTAAAAGTACTGATTACTGCAATGTCTAACAGAATTGCTCAGCTTCCATCACCTTAATATTGAACGTGAAAACCTGATATGTGAAACTAAGTCCAAATTAGTGTCAAGAACCAGGCAACTGCAGGAAACATCATCCTGTGTTTCCAAATCTACTAAGCATTCCAAAAGATCATCTAAGTCACGATCTTCAAGATATTCTATGCTCAGTCAACAGCTCATAAGATGCACTTGCAGAAGCTGAGGCTACTAGAATACAGGTAGAGTTTGCACAGAAAAGGGCATCTATGGAAGCAGAGACATCACAGAAAAGGGCATCTATGGAAGCAAAGACAGCACGGAAATGGGCAGCTATGGAAGCAGAGACGGCATGCAAAAGAGCCAAGATGGAAACTCTGCAGAAACAATGTAAACATGCCACCGCCATGGAAAGATTAAAGGTTCTAGAACAAGCTGCTAGTGGAAGTGAAAGAAGCAGCTTCAGCTTAAGTGGAATGGATGTAGAAGACCCTGTTAAGCACACAAGAGACTATGTGCTAAGCCAAAACAGCGAATCTCTGATTGTCACCAACGTTCCTGACAGTTCAGATGTTCCTCTAGCGCAAAAAAGCACAGATCCTTCTGCAGATCCCTGCATTGTAGGTCAGTACAGTCCAACACCCATGCTGCAACTTGTATCTCCTTCACAAATCACAAGGCACCAAGGCCGTACACCTCTGCAGCCTCAATACAAAGATACCGATGTCTGAACCAATGTGCCAGCAAGTAGCGAAGCCCCTAACAACCAGGCTGATCCAGCTTCACATATAATTAGACCAATCGAGCGTAAACCTGCTCTTGCAATGAATGCCTATGCTGCTCGATATGTCCCTATGTCTCTTAATCAGAATACCACTAACAACATGATTAGCACTACTCAGCCTACAATTACCTGCCTGAAGTCAGAAAGGTCAGACATGCAGAGTTTGCAAGGTTCATGGTCCGCTGTGATCTTACTAAAACAGGCCTCATCAGGTTTGATGATCGGCCTGAGAACTATAGATCCTGGAAATGTGCCTTCAGAACTGCAATTGATGATATTTGCATTACAGCTGCTGAAGAACTAGACCTGCTAGTCAGATGGCTTGGCCCGCAGTCTACAGAACGTGTCAAGAGACTCAGAGCTTTTTCATATTGCAAATCCTGTGGCAGGTCTATTGACTGCTTTGGAGAGACTAGAATGGAGCTATGGCAGTCCAGAAGCCATAGAGAATGCTCTGTTTACACGTCTTCAAAGTTTCCTAAAACTATCTAGCAAAGACAATAGCAAAGACAATGAGAAATTGCAAGAATTTAGTGATCTACTCTTTGAGTTCCTGCTGGGCAAAGCAGAAACTCACTTACCTGGCCTCAGTTACCTGGAGACTGCTTTTTGGGTAAACCCAATAGTTTGCAAACTGCCATACAACATTCAAGAAAAGTGGAAAGCCCTCGGGTCAAGATACAAAAGGTAGTATCACGTTTCTTTTCCTCCATTCTCCTACTTCTGTGAGTTCATAAGGAACAGTCCAAGACTGACCCAAGCTTCTTCTACGGCGAGTCTGGCAGCCCTGCTTCATCTCCTCCTAAGTATGACAGTTCATGCTCTAACTACAGGAATTGTAGAGGACCAGTGTGAGTAAAAAAGACTGACATTCTTCCTGGACCTACATCATCTCCAGATAAGAGCAGTCAAGGTGAGAAAATTGAAAACCCAAATTGTCTATGCCCAATTCATAAGAAGCCACATCCTCTCAAGAAATGCATCGGCTTCAGAAAGAAACCGCTTCAGGAACGCAAAGAGCTTCTGACAACATTTGGGATTTTTTACAAATGTTGTGCTTCCACAGAACATTTTGCTAAAGATTGTAAAGCTGTTATTAAGTGCATTGAATGTCACAGTGTTGACCATGTGAAAGAACTTCATCCATCTCAACACAGCATGGAGCCATTCTCCCAGTCACCGCTGGTTGCAAAGCATGGCAGGGAGAAATTGTACCAAACTGTAAATCCTACCACCGTATCTTCCACATGCACAGAAGTTTGCGGTAAAGGTCTCTATGACAAGTCCTGTGCACGGATATGTCTCGTCAATGTATATCTCAAGGATCATCCAGAAAGAGTCCTAAAGGTGTATGCCATATTGGATGATCAAAGCAACCGATCACTGGCAAGATCTGATCTCTTTGATTTGTTCAACCTTGAAGGAGACACCTACCCTTACACTTTGGGTACCTGCAGTGGTGTCACAGAGGTCTCTGGAAAGAGAGCCAGTGGACTCATGGTAGCTTCACTCGATAACAAGTCAGGATACCCTTACCAACACTTGTTGAATGCAACCAGATACTGTCTAAAAGAGAGAAAATTCCTACACCAGAGGTGGCTCTTCATACTCATCTAAGGTCTATAGTTAATGAAATACCTCCTCTTGACAAGAACGCAAACATCCTACTTCTGCTCGGCAGAGACATTCTCCGGGTACACAAATTACGCCAGCAAATCAATGGACCTCATGATGCTTCGTTTGCTCAACGCCTTGATCTAGGCTGTGTGATCATAGGAAATGTTTGCATAGGCCAGGTTAAGAAGCCCACTAAGATTTCCTCATTTAAAATCCATGTTTTACTAAATGGTCGCAGCACCCATTTTCAACCATGTCCATATCATTACTGGATAAAAGAGAAGCTCACTGGTAGTGATAGACCACATGATCTTGAAGATTACATTCCTTCTTCTTCATCTTGGAATGACAGTCTTGGATCCACTGTCTTTAGTTTAGCAAGTGAAGACAACATTCTAGCACCTGCAAGAGAGGACAAAGAATTTCTTAAGATTATGGAAAGGGAGTTTGCCTAAGATGACTGTAACAGCTGGGTAGCACCATTACCCTTTCGCACTCCAGAACAAAACTCCAAACAATTTTACAGCAAAACAGTTGCTAGATTCTCTTCTTTAAAAACACCCCCTTAAAGAGGAAACCAGAAATGGAGAAACATTTTGTGGACTTTATGCAGAACATATTTGACAGGGACCATGCAGAACCTGCACCACCACCAGAGGAAAGAGAAGAATGTGCCATCATTTGGCGTGTAGCACCCTCGCAAACCTAAACAATTTAGAGTGGTGTTTGACTCCAGCGCTCAGCATGAAGGCATTTCTCTCAACAATCTGCTCCTCACCAGGCCCAATCTCAAAAACAGTCTCCTAGGAGTGCTAATCCGCTTCCGCCAAGAAAACCTGTTGCGTAATGGCTGAAAAATATAGCAAAATGTTTTCACTGCTTCATTTTGAGGGAAGACCACAGTAACTACCTTAGATTCCTATGGCACAAGGACAATGGCATCAACAGTGAAGTCACATACTACCGGATGAAGGTGCACGTCTTTGGCAACAGAACCCTCTCCTGCTGTAGTAATCTATGGACTGAGAAGGACAGTCCAAGCTGGGGAGAAGGAGTTTGGATCCGACGCTCGTCAGTTTGTTGAGAAGAACTCTTATGTGGATGATGGACTTAAATCCTTCCCTACCATCAAAGAAGCAATTGATCTCCTCACCAGAACACAGGAAATGCTGTCTCTCGCAAACCTCAGACTTCACAAGATAATCTCTAACAGTCCAGAGGTAATGGATGCATTTCCCTTGGTTGAAAATGCTACCAACTTACTACTGATTCATTTACATTCTATACAGACAGCATATACATATACAGCCAGACAAAGCAATTTTATGTGTACATTAGCAACAGAGTGGAATGCATCAGAAGCTTCTCCGCCCTTGAGTGTAGTGGCATTATATCTGTACTGACCTCAATCCAACTGACCGCGGAACAAAATGTGCTTCTGCTTCAGACCTCATTGGTTATATGTGGGTGATTCCTCCAAGTTTCTTGTTTCAGGATTATTTTCAGGATTGTGGTTCACTACCTACTGAAGCCAGTTATGATTTGGTGGCTCCTGAGTATGATAAGGAAATTAGGCTGACAAGTTCTACTCTCTACAGTGATTCCTAAACTGAGGGTCAAGACAAAGACAAGGAATGTAATTTGGACTGTGCAGGTTCTCCTTCTAAACTTCTTTATGCTTCTGATGGAAGAACATTCCATTCAAGGTATTTCAACGTGCTAAGTTTAAAGATTCTCAGCTGGAGAGGAAACTGTAAAGATGTTCATCATAATGAGAGGCCTATGGGTCTCATCACCAAAGTTCTGCCCAGCGACAATAGAAAGACTCCCAAAGTGGAGGTTAAGGTGGCTAAAGGAGGCTGACACCTGAAGAAGGAAGTCTACTATTAGAAACTGTCAGCTGTACCATTCCTTTAACATGTACCACTGCATTTACCAAAGGTTGGCGGAAGTGTTGGCATGTTGCGGCTTCCGCAATCTGAAGATGGATTTGTCCTGGAACTTGTTTCTCATTGTATTACTTTCTTTGGAATGTACTGTTACAGAATATTATCTAGACTTTAACTGTTCATATTATTGCATGTCTTTCTCTTTCTTACAGGTTCAGAGAACATTCGTTATTACAGTATTATAGTGAAATCTAAAGATTTCAGATGGGGAGTGTCATGTACCATGCCTTCATGGTTCATAATTAGCATTGTAATTTCTTACTGCTTTGCATTGCTCTTAAGTTTGTCCCTTTTGTCTCCCTGTATGTGTACTCTGAGGTTTCAGCTCCTCCCTCCTTATAGCATTTTCCATCTGCCTGCTTATGCAAAAGCACTGTATCCTCATTCTCTGCTTCAACTCTGTAAAATTATCATCTTTTCACCTACCACTTCGGTGTAAACTACAAGATTCAGTCTGCAATACACCCTGTTGGTTCTTCATACACGCCTGAGCAGTCGCGTTGATCACTGTCTGACAAGATTATTTAGTGGGAGCAAAAGAAACGCTTTCACCCCAACCATCCCAAAGCCAAAAGCTTGAATGTCAGCATTGCCAGGCTGTTGGCCTTGGAAATGTTGCCTTTCCACCTGGTGGACACAGATGGGTTCCGCCACATTTCCAATACCGGTGTGTTCTTATATGTCAAAGGGGCTTTTGGGCCCCCTCTGGATGCAGGGCCCCGTAGCAGCTGCTACCACTACACCTTCTATAACTACGCTCCTGCCAGCTGAACCTCCATGTTCCCCGTTGGGTTGTTCTTGCTGCCACCACATATATCCCATGAACAAAGCTTGCAAGCAAGGGCGTAACTTGAACTTCTTGGGCTCTGGTGCAAAAAGTGAAATGGGGCTCCTGCCAATTACCATGTACCATTTCCAATACCGGTGTCTTCTTATGTGTCAAAGGGGCTTTTGGGCCCCCTCAGTATGCAGGGCCCGTAACAGTTGCTACCACTGCACCTCCTATAGCTATGCCGCTGCTTGCAAGCTGTCCTCCTCATCTTTTCAGTTAGACATTGAAAGGAATGAAGAGTTTTAGCCTCTCAATTTTTTTTCTGTCACTCTTAGAGCCAAATTTTCTTCACTAAGTTGTTCCGCGTATCCAGTTTACTGTTATGCTTGTCCTCACCTGTATAGGCATAAAAATTAACCAGAACATCTTCTCCCATAGACTTGGGGTTCAAGTTCGAATCGAACTTCGAACCGAACTCACAAAAGTTAGAGGTTCGAATTGAACTCAAACTTTTTACTGTTCGCGCAAAACTAACCAAGACAACTGATCTGTGTACATGAAAGAATGAATGAATGAGATTTTGAGTGCAAACCTCCTTCCATCAGCAAAGGCATTGAAGATGAAACGTGTCTGAGTCTTTCAGCATTACAATGATCCCAAGCACACCGCCAGGACAACAAAGGAGTGGCTTCGTAAGAAGCATTTCAATGTCCTGAGGGAGTTGAAAGTTCGTGTTGCCCAGTAGCAGCACCAAAACATCACTGCTCTAGAGGAGGTATGCATGGAGGAATGGGCCAAAATACCAGCAACAGTGTGTGCCAACCTTGTGAAGACTCACAGAAAACGTTTCACCTCTGTCATTGCCAACAAAGGATATATAACAAAGTATTGAGATTAACTTTTGTTATTGACCATTTGGTATTTACTTATTTTCCACCATAATTTGCAAATAAATTCTTTCCAAATCAGATGTGATCAATGTGGTTTTCGGGATTTGTTTTCTCATTTTTTTTCTCATAGTTGAGGTCTACCTATGATGTCAATTACAGGCCCATCTCATCTTTTTAAGTGGGAGAACTTGCACAATTGGTGGTCGACTAAATACTTTTTTCCCCATTATATACAGGTAGTTCCCGACTTATGTTGTTCCAAGTTATGTCTGTCTCCTACTTACGAATGGGGACTTATGGGGCGTAACATTGGAATGCAGCAAGTTTGTGATGGGACCCTGGCTGCTGCCTAGTGCAGGCCTAGAGCTGCCTAAAATAAGCTGCCCACAAAATCCTGTCCTGAAACAACCCTTGTGTGACCCATCACGCTTCTGCACAGTGAAGAAGAAAAGGTGTTTAAGGGTATATTCACACGGCGTAATTTCGGCGCGCATTTTGCCGCGTATTTGCACTCTAATACGGGCGAGATGTGTGCTAAAATTACAGCTGCTATGGATTACGCCTCCTATCCCTGCTCGAGCAATACAATCGTATTGTACGCATGGGGAGATAATTGACATGTCAATTATTACGCACATATTAGCGCGAGCTCCCGAAACACACGATGTACTGCAGCGCGTACTCTACTGTGAACATACCCTAACAGAGGGGCCTGTATTACTTTCTAGTGAGGCACTGCCTTTCTGCAGACCTTGTGCCCTCCGACACGCGTCTGCTATAAATCTTCAGACAGACAAGCTTTCGTTCTTGCCGATGCTCAGGCGAAGATCTAAGGGATAGGTGAGCTGCACTTGACTCCACTCTCATACTACTGTAGTTGTATTCCCTGGCAAAAGCAGGTAAAGCTACTCAGTCTTTGCTCTGATGGAAAGACCCAGCACTGCTGCATATGACAAGTACAGCTGTTTTCCTCATGGCTATCTCAGCTCTCCTATCTGAATATGAGTCATTCAACAATGCTGTGTCTAGCTATCCTAACTCTGCTGCTTCTGGTATGCAAAGTTCTGCTATGTGTATATGAGACAATTAGCACTTCTTATTTAGCTATCCCAGCTCAGCTGTTCTATGTACATCTGCTAGTTTGGCTCTGCTGCATCTTTAAAGCTCAGGTCTCGTGAAAATGGAAAACTCATCTTTGCTGCATCCAAATAATTTTACCCTGCTGCACCTTGATAATTCAACTCTCATGCATTGATAACTCTGCTATTTTGCGTTTAACAAAATCAGCCCAGCTACATCTGATAAATTAAACTCTGCTACATATGGGCAGGTAGCCTGGTTGCATCTTGCGAACTGCTCTCTAGTGTATCTGACATATTAGTTCTGTCTGGCTAACCTAACCCTTTCTCATCTAACAGACACAGCTCTGCTACATCTACAGCCACCGCGGTTTAAACGGCAACTTTTCAGTACGTATTTCAGGGTGTATTTGAGCTGTAAGACGATTTGAAGTACAACCTGTAACTACGGTAATCATAACTCTCACATAGAGCTAAGATTACCTGTCATTTTCCCAACACGTGTTGCGCGCCAGGAGAAAGAAGTTGCAACACACCATGTTAACATAATTTAATAGTTTAACACACTAATCAGCACCCGTGTGGGGCATGCTAGCACTTGTAGTTGTGGAACTACAGGTGCAAGCATGTCAGGCATATACAAAAATAAGTCCAAAAATGCAGATGACTATTTGGCCTTGGTTAGCATTCTTTTTTTTTTTAAGTTACAGCCAGGCTTTCTTTTAGCGTTGTTTGATATACACTGCAGTCACTTGCACATGCACCTCTAGATCTCTTCCTGTACTGTAGATTGTGACTGAGATGTGACCGGAAGAAGGACAATCTGAGCCAAAATGTTGCATAGTATCTGTACTTGATTGTTGCATGAAGAGTTAATATGCTGTATATGTTTGCTCTAAAAATATGCTACATATTTTAGTTCATTATGATGTGTGCTGTGAATTTAACAAAGCCTTATAGAGAAACGGAAATCCTCCCACCGAGCACCAAATACACATAACCAAGGTGTCCATGACCACTGCAGCGCTGATGCACTATCAGCCCAACCAACTGGCCCCATACCCCCCCCCCCCCCGCTCCCCATACCTACCCTTCCCTGCTGTGACCCCTTGAAATGAACACACTTGATACTGATTGGATTAAAAGGGCCACAGCAGCCTTTTTTTTTTTTTTTTTTCAACATGTTTTTATTGAAGAAATTTTTGAATGTAAAACAGCAATTACAAACCAGGGAAAGGTCATATAACATGGGACATATGGTCCTCTCCTATACAGATATAGTGAATAATACAATTCCAGTGGTTTACAAATACATGAGCATAGATTATTACATAGTAGTTATGGCAACACTTGTTTACCAGTTCAAAACTGAGAGCCATATAGCAGGGTCGTTGTCAACCATGGCTTCCCTATGAGATATTGGCGACGCCGTGTAGTCCCGCAGAGGGAGGCTACCGAGGATGGCCAGTCGCCTAGGCATGATCCCATGGCCCCGGGCTGCGGCTCCCGTGATCCCTGTCTGAGACTAAAGGTATCCTAGTTGTTTTCCAGGGCCACAACCCCAGGAACCACCCCACACATCCAGTCGTACCTCGCCAGCCCGGGCTATCACTTCTATGTTTCAGGGCAGGCGCGATGCTCCCCTTGGATAAGGAGTCGTGCCCCGAGGGGACACCTCTAATCCGGAAGGGGACTGCTAGAGATAAGACCACAGAACAGGTGATCCACTCCTGCACAAATATGCTGAGTGTTATTGTCCCTATGGACTACCAAGACGTGGGCATGGATTGTGGCATAATGGTCATGATGACCAATAGTTATCAGTGTGGGGTTGAGAAACATATGGCAGGGACATCAATAGTTATGGCGATCAGTGAGATGTCAGTTTCAGTGTGCAACCCCATCAAGGGGGATCCCAGAGCGCAGCCAATCACCCGGGCGTGAACCCACGGCCCAGGGCCATAGTTTCTAAGAATGAGGCCCAGGGGCCAGAACATTTTGGATGTCCCCTGAGGACACCACCCCCGAAGCTATTTCACATATCCTGGCACCCCATGCCAATCTAGATTGTTACATTTATTTCTCAGAGCAGACTCGATCCGCCCGTGAGTGGGTGGCCGCGGACGAGGGGCGCACCCCAGACCTTGGAGAAGACCAATGAAATTAGAACTATAACAACGTTGAAAAAAACGATGAAGACAAAGGGGGAGGGGAGGAGGGGGGGGGAAGCCCGGGGAGGGGGGGAGAAGGGGACGTCTGGCACGCCCAAGGAAGCATGAGAGGTCCGTTGTCGTTTAAGATGCTGGCAACACCGCTTGTGGTGAAATTTACCAGTTAGGGCCGTCTCCTGAGATTTGGTATGTCAAATACCAGGTAGTAAGGCTGAAACATTGCTTGAGTTTTGATCGCATATGAGTCGGAAGTAGCATAATGAAGTTTTTCCATAACTGATAAAATTGTTTTCCTTTCTGCTCTTTATATAGGGAAGTTTCCACCCAGTCCATCCGAAATAAGTGGGAGAGTTTCTCTAGGAATAATTTGTGTGGTGGGGGGGATGGGTGAATCCAGCAGTGCAGTATGGTCTTTCTTGCTGCTGCTGAAATGTAATATAGTAGCTTCTTATGAGGACTAGAGAGGCTGGGGGATCCTGGCGGAAGGAGGCCAAAGATGCACCATTCCTGGGAGTCAGGGCAGTAGTGAAGTAGGTTTGTGGTTACAAATGAGCGAATCCGGGTCCAGAAGGACTGAATTTGGGGGCATGACCAAAGACAGTGTATCAGGTCAGCGTGTTGAGAGTGGCATTTGGGACAGGCATGGGAGGAGGAAGTACCCACACAGCAGCCGTTTTATTTAACAAAATACAACATAAATAAATTGTCATACAAAAATATAACTCCAATATATATATATACGCATATATGTAACACCATCTCAACCCCACATGCCACTATATATATATATATATATATATATGAACATAAATATAAATATATATCTTCCATAATAACTGTAAACGTTAACCCCACAACCAGATGGGGCAGAGGTCCTTGGAACCAACCAACCAACGACCTGGCGACTAAATCCCCGAAGGGAACCAAACCACCATTTACCCCCAGCCGTACTCCACTGGCTCAGGGGTCCTAAAGCCATACAAGATGGCTCACCATTTTGCTCTACAGGGATTCCAGCCTGCAAGAGCCCACCACCTTCGCCAGGTTGATTCACCATTTTCCAAAACATGAGGGAATCATAGTGGCAATAACCCCTACCACCCCAATATCAACCCCCTCTCCTTCAAGCCACCAGATGTGGCCGTATATACAGCCGAAACCTATCCGACTCCCATCTCCCGATCCTTCGGACCACTTCCGTGCTGAGGCCCTAAACCCGCAGCCTCGGTGGCGGCCCCGATCCGGAATGAATGTGATGCAAAAACCGCAGGGTCAAGCCCAACCGCCACCAAACACCACCTAAACACTGCGGTGAATTGGAAACGGGACAAAAACGTCCCATCCGCATGACGCAGGAGCGGCCCTCTCTCAGCCCTCCGCAACATCGAAAATTCACGCCAACACCGCTCCGGACACATCGCGGCTCCTGGAACCGCCCGCAGGGTCATCCGGCTCCCCCTGCCGGCTTGATCTGTCTTAGACCGACGCAACCAAAACATAATCGCCTCCCCGAGATCAGTAACATCCTCCTGTTGAAGACCCCCCCTTAACCGACTAGGAGACACCAACTCCCCTACCCGCAATGCCCCAAAGAATGCCAATGAAAAAGCTAGCTTGAAAAGCGCCACCTCGTAACCCGAGCTGGCAACTTCACCCAACACCCTACCGAGGCATTCCAGGAGAGCGAACACCACTGGTCTCTGTGAATCTCTAGCCCCCTGGCCTCGCCTATAACCCCGAAGAGCCCGGGACACCACGAAATCCTTGGTCAAATCCCGCAACCGCCGCATTCTAAAACCAAACGCAAGCCCCGGCATAAATCTGGAGACTCTAGACACTGACCACCCGAGCCCCCGAACATGCCCCAACCAACACAACAGCGCCCCGATGTGGTCCTCCTCAGATAATACATCCCCCAGGGCCCTGATCCAATCCAACCACTGCCCCCAGGCCGCCTCATAAGCAGCCCAGGTCCCACTGGACAAAGACGCCCGGATCAGCTGGTTTGCGTCCCGAAGGCCATGGTCCATAGATGACTGGGACACTCTTCCCCGCATTCTGCCGCCGATGGAGCCAAGGTCCGGAACCGTTCCCACTGCAACCGAGAAAGAGAGTCAGTGACCGCGTTCTGGACCCCCAGGACATGTTCCACCCTCACCCACGAATTAAGCTCCAGACACCTCAAGACCAACAAACGCAAGAGCCGCACTGCCAGCGGCGAAGAGGCTGTCAAGTTGTTAATTGCCAGTACCACACCCAAGTTATCACAAAAGAAGCGAACCTTCCGATCCGGAAAAATATCAACCCACAATTCCACAGCCACCACGATAGGAAACAGTTCCAGGAACGCCAAATTCCTAATAACCGGAAGCTCCCGACATGCCTCTGGCCACGGGGCTGCACACCACCGCACCCCGCAAATGGCCCCAAAGCCCGTGCTACCTGCCACATCCGTGAAGATGTCGATCTCTTGGTTTGACAATTCCCCGTGCAGAATAATAGACCGCCCATTGTAGGCATCCAAAAAACTTGCCCACACCCTCAGATCCTCCCTATGCTCACAAGTCAGCCACACAAAATGGTGCGGTTTTGTCACGCCTGAAGTCGCATTAGCCAAGCGCTGACAAAACACCCGCCCCATGGGCATGATTCTGCACGCAAAATTGAGTTTCCCTAGCAATGACTGCAGCTCTTTGAGGGGAATCTTGCGCAAACCGACAACCCGGCAAACCTCCCGCCACAGGTCTTCCAACTTATCCGCCGGTAACCTGCACTCCATCCTTAAGGAATCAATGCATATACCCAAAAAATGTAGACAAGTGCTCGGACCCTCAGTCTTATCCGGTGCTAACGGGACACCGAACTTCTCCGTCACCCAATTCAATGACGATAGCAAGGACCCACACACTGGAGACCCCGCCGGCCCCACACAGAAGAAATCATCCAGGTAATGAATGATAAAACTCAACCCCGACACGTCCCGAACCACCCATTCTAAAAATGTGCTAAAGGCCTCAAAATAGGCGCACGATAGTGAGCAGCCCATTGGCAGGCAATGATCCACGAAGAACTTCCCTTCCCAAAAACACCCCAACAATTTCAAACAATCTTCGTGCACCGGCAAAAGTCGAAATGCCGACTCAATATCCGCCTTGGCCATTAGAGCGGCGTGCCCGTGCCGCCGAACTAGGGACACCGCATCATCGAAGGAAGTATAAACCACGGAACACAGCTCCGGTGCTATACCATCATTCACCGATTGGCCCTTTGGAAAGGACAAATGGTGAATGAGCCGAAATTTTCCCGGCTCCTTCTTCGGAACCACCCCCAAAGGTGACACTACCAGGTCAGGAAAAGGCAGAACATCAAATGGACCCGCCATTCTCCCCAGTGCTACTTCTTTAGCCAACTTCTCCGCCACCACTGTCGGGTGCTCATGGGCCGACCTTAGGTTCTTAACAGAAAAAGGAACCGAGTGAGCCGGAGGCGGAATTACGAACCCCTGACTGAACCCGGCGGACAACAGGTCCGCTGTACCCCTATCCGGAAAGCGGGCTAGAAAAGGTTCCATCTCGCCCAGTCTCACCGGCGTCACCCCCTTGACCACCCGTACCGGCCCCTTTGCTCCGGCCCTTCTTGAAACAACGGGTGACCGGGTGAGACGGTGCTGCGCAGAAGGAGCACACGTGTTTGAATCGACAGCCTGACCCAAACTTGCACTGTCCCCCATTAAACAGCCAGCAAACTCCCCCCACTTTCGAGCCTCCGGGCTGCGAGCCTGTTCCGCTACCGCCCGCACTCCCTCCCTGGCCGGACGACCCGGCCCCCCCAAGAAAGGGCTGCCAGAACTTTGTTGGGGCCATAACTTTTAACCAGAGACCAATATCCTTATGGTCCCACCTGATTGAAGGACGAACCGCTTTTCTCTGACGAAACTGTTCGTCATACCGCAACCACGCCTGTCCCCCATATGCCCGATGCGCCTCCCCAATCGCATCCATATAGCAAAAGAGGCCCGAACAATTCTCGGGCGCCTTTTCGCCGATGACACTCGCAAGAATCGCAAACGCCTGCAACCAGTTGGCAAACGTTTGCGGAATGAGTCGCCACCGACGCTTTTCTTCCTCTTCCTTCTTGCTCTCGTCCTTTTTACCCTTATCCAAATTAAACTTTTCTAAGGGCAGCAGGGAGAAGATCTCCACATATTCGTCCTTCCATATCTTCTCCCTCACCTCTGACTTCAGGTGCGCCCCGAGCGGGCCTTCAAAGCAGACATATACCTCCCCCTTTGCCCTGTCATCAAATCGGACACTGTCCTGCGGGATTTTTTCTGTCTGCACTGACACCGTCACACCCCCGCCCTGCTCCAAAGGCGGCCCCATGGGCTGCGACCCTGTATCCCTAAGCACTACTGGAGGGGGCCCAGGCGGCAAGGGTGCCACTCAAGCATCCACCGGCGACCCTCCACCGACCCCCCTCTCACGAACCTCAAACCTCGCCAAGAAATCCCGCAACGCCGGCGCTAGACCCCCCGTCTCTACGGGCGACCCTCCCTCCCCTCATGTGCCCGACCTCCCGAGTTAAGCGTAGGTGACCCACTACCAATGAGACCCCCTTGTGTCCGAAAAATAGGTGGAAACGTACATGACAGAGACATATACTCACCTGGCTGCGTGGGGGCTGTGGACCCACCAGCCGCTACACCGGAATCCTGGTTGCTGTCCCGCCGATACTCGCCGTCGTCCAACGATGCCCGACGACCCGGGTCAAGGCCATCAAAACCCAGTAAGGGGAGGCCGACTGGCGCAGGTCGCGGAGATGGGGCTGGCACCGAGTCTTCTTCAGCTACGCCGGGGCCGACCGACGTCGCCCTTCATTCCTTACGCTGCGCCCTGCAGACACAGGGGAAGTCTCCAACCGTCGTCCTCCATCTTGCCGCCTGGTGGCCCTCCCGACTGGCACCTCGCCAGGTAAGGCCACCGCTACCACCAACCGGAGTGACGCTGTGGGAGCAGCGGCAGAACGAGCCCCAGACTGAGGCAGAGAACCATCGCTCTCCGCAGGGCCCGCCGGCCTACTAGGATGCCTCCCAGGCCGCACAGGCCGACCCCCAGATTGGAGCCTGCCCGCCCGACCTGAAGGGTCCCCAGAGGGGCTCCGCTGGCGACGGCGAGCCCTGGGGGTGTAATCCGGGCTCAACCGCTGCGGGGGTCGAGCTCGGCGCCTGCGACCAACGCCGCTACCCCCAGACAGTGCGGGCGTCCCTGCACCTCTGCGGCCACTCACCCTGCCCCCGGGGAGAGCGGCCGGATATTCGGCCACACTGCTGGCATCGCTTCCTCCTGCCACCACAGCCGGATCCCCGGCTCCACTACTCCCAGGGGCAGCACTGAGGGCCGCGGCTGGATCCCCGGCCCCACTGAGCAGGCCCCGCACCGCCTCCTCTAACCATGCGGCTCCCTGAGATGCCGCCATGCGCCGCAACTGATCTAAATGCACCTCCGCCATTCTGGCCAGGAGCGAGCGGCACGGACGTCTAACACTGCTGCCTCCGCGCCGACGACTGGCTAACGGGCGGAAGGGGAAGTACTAAGATTGCCTTCGTCTTCGCTCCGCCTCCCCTTCCGGCCGCACGTCCGCAGCGGCTTAGCCGCGCCCAGCACGCCAGGTCATGGCGCGCCTCCCCTAGGGGGCGTGGCCCGGTCCGGCGCGCTGCTGGACCAATAGTGTTTTCTTGAGAGAAAGTGAGGGGCACAGACAGCAAAACAAATGTAAAAGGAGTATTAACCCTTCCCTGCACTGTCCAAAACTAAAAATAAGTTGTTGTTGCTGGAGTTACATTTAATAAATATACCTGTTCCAACTTACATACAATTTCAACTTAAGAACGAACCTACAGTCCTTATCTCATATGTAACCGGGGGCTCCTGTATTCGGTAGTTTGGATCAATTGTAGTGAGTGGGGGTCCCACATCTCATATTCAGAAGTCATGTACAACTGGACAATCAAAAGGATGGAGTAGACACAACAGCATACTAAAATTCCTGGCACTGATGTTAGAAAAAGACTAACACAGCTTTTAGATCCAAAGTTGTGTATTGATTTAATGTCATGATTAGAGATGGGTGAATCGATTCTAACGAAGTGGAATTCGTTTAGAATTTCAGGAAAACTTCGGTTCTGAACGAAGTCGAAGTTTGGGGTACTTCGGGTGAACGAAGTGTGCTTTTGATTGATAAAATGGCTGCGAGCACATGGCGCTACATGGGGCAAAGCACTCTGGGAGGAAGAAGGGCATAGCCTGCATGACATGTGCAGAGATGAAGCCAATCAGAGACCGGCGGGATTCTGTGATGTCACCGCACTATATAAGTCCGGGCGCGACGCCGGGAGCTCACACTCCTCTCACTATACTGATCAGGGAAGGTGCTGCCGCGGCTGATTGTGATAGCTCTCACTGAAGAACTGATTTTTATACAGCGATTTTTGTGGGGTGTCTCAGCTTGTCTCAGAGACTGTTCTCTTAATGTTCTATTTCTGATTTTTTGGGGTATTGGATCTGAAATCCAGTGTGCGTCCACTGCAGCTGCATATACATTCAATATCCAAGTGGGATCTAAGCCAGTTCCTGTTGTATTCATTTAAAGAAACAGTGTTTTTACAATACAATATACCACTTCATTATTGGCTGCTCAATTCTATTGCGCAATTTACATCCAGGGGTTAATTAGCGTTGTTTTGCAGGTGTGCTGACCCAAGAAACCGTCTTTTTCAACGCCAAAATATATACATTTTTCCTGTAGCGTAATTCACAAGCGAAGGTTAACTACAATTTTATCTCTTGTTGTGTGGCGTAGAAAACACGCAATTGTAACACGCTACAAAGCTAGTAGTTTGTGGTGGCTCAATTGTTTGGCGCAATTTACATCCAGGGGTTAATTAAGCGTTGTTTTGCTTGTGTGCTGACCCCAAGAAACCGTCATTTTCAACGCCAAAATATATACATTTTTCCTGTAGCATAATTCACAAGCGAAGGTTAATTACAATTTTATCTCTTGTTGTGTGGCGTAGAAAACACGCAATTGTAACACGCTACAAAGCTAGTAGTTTGTGGTGGCCCAATTGTTTGGCGCAATTTACATCCAGGGGTTAATTAAGCGTTGTTTTGCTGGTGTGCTGACCCCAAGAAACCGTCATTTTCAACGCCAAAATATATACATTTTTCCTGTAGCATAATTCACAAGCGAAGGTTAATTACAATTTTATCTCTTGTTGTGTGGCGTAGAAAAGTGGTTGCTCAATTCTTTTGCGCAATTTACATCCAGGGGTTAATTAAGCGTTGTTTTGCTGGTGTGCTGACCCCAAGAAACCGTCATTTTCAATGCCAAAATATATACATTTTTCCTGTAGCATAATTCACAAGCGAAGGTTAATTACTAGTGTTGAGCGATTGCGTTGGCTATCGAGATCGATCGATAGTCGATAGTCGGCCGCTATCGATAAGGTTTTTCGATAGTGAGCATCGATTATGCGCGATGACCATTAAAGTCTATGGGAGAGCAACAACACCTTCATTATTACACCCAAACAAGGCTGGAGAAGCTGAAATTAACAAAAACAACAGTCAAATGGATACGTGCTACATCTTTGGCAACACACTTAGGTTTAAAAAATC
>JAODAL010021152.1:0-67720 GCA_025379985.1 Phyllomedusa bahiana | reverse complement strand
AACCCTTTTATTTTACAAATAATAGTATGAAAACGATTTAATCTATATCAAATAGAAAAAAATGCATATAAAATACATAGGATACTAGGTTTATATTTAAACCCGATAGGCTAGTATACATAGAAAAACCAGTTTGAAAAAAACTTTAATACAATATTATTTCCCCCAATGGTATGTGTCAATAAATTCCCCCCCTACGTGCGTTTCGGTGACAAGCTTCTTCGGGGGAGCTTTCCCAAAAATAAACCCAAAAAAAACTTTATAAAAAGGGCCAAAAATTTAGACCTCACACATGCACCTGCAATATTTTTTAAAGGGGCGCTTCCCGCGAATACCCGCCGGGGGCTAGCCCCACCCAACTCAACTGTTTAAACCCTTATTATTTTGGAATAGATAGAAAAAAATGGGAAAAAAAATAACTGCCGGGGTTGGTGGGCTAGACTTTGGTGGGCAGGGGACACCTACTCAAGAATAAGTTTTGGGGGGTTTAAATGCTCTAAAACTACAGCCAACTTACGAATGAGGGACACGGGTGCTGGGAACACCCATGTCTGGGGCACTACTTGTGCTTCCTCAGCGGGGGGGGATAACCAAATGTGACAGGTTTCCCAACAATGCTCAAATCTTATTTTTAAATTCTCAAATCTTATTTGTAGAATACGAACAATATAAAAATTTTTTGGCGCTTACATACAGCTAAATGCCCCAAAAATTTGTAGGGGCCCTAGAGTTTTAATGCCCCCAAACTTTGAGAGAGGTATAAAGGGAAGACGGGGAAAGTGAATTTTTTGATCTCTTTTTCAGGGGTTTTTAATGCCCCCGAATGTATGAAAGTGTTTTTGTGAAACAGGCTTAGATAGGCTGGAAATAAAAAAAAAAGTCATTGGGAAAGTTTGAGCGATTTTTTATCGACAAATTTGAAATGGGGCAAGGTTTTTTTGGTGACAAATTTTTTCCAGATCATGCATAATTAATTTTTTAAAATTGAGCACATCTTTTAAAGATGGGCCCCTTTTTGGGCGCTTCCTGAAATTTTTGGGGCGGCCACCAAATCAAAATTACAAAATTTGAGCAGGGTGACATTTTGTGTGCAACGTAAAGACGGGGGGGGTATGGTTGCGATTGGGGGAAAAATACATGCCCTCGTTTTTTCCCCATAGAACAGGTTTCCTTTTTAAAAGCCTCGTGTCTCTAAGCTTTCATAGGGAAAGGACCTGCGCTCTGTCTTGGCCAAAAGCTCAGCGAAATTAGTTTTGATTTCTCCCACAGAGAAACCTCACATTAGCTTGACCCTTTCCCAAATTTTATTTTTAGTTGAGTTTTGAAAAATTTTATGTAGTTAGTTTAGAGAATTTTAAAGCAGAAACTACCCTGTAAATTCAGGGGGTTGGGGGGCGGGGGGGGGGGGGCCCCGGGGGGAACCGGGACAATTCTATCAAAAAAAGAACTTTGGGGAAAAATTTTCACAAGATTTGGGTGTAAACATTGTATTTGGAATATCTTTTTTTTAACGTTTGCTTTTGAAATATTTCCTGGATTTTGGGGCAGCCTAAACCCTTATATTGGATAAAACATATTTCTAGAAAACTGCAGGTCTTTTTGTTAGCTGCAAAAAAACCATTTTTCGTAAACAATTTCGGGATAGGGTTCATTTTAAAATTTTTTTGTGACTTTTTATTTTCCCCCTTTCCCACTTAAAAAACAATCCAAAAATCTTTATTCCACGGGTTTTGTTTGTTCCCCAAAAATACCGTTTTTTATCGTACAAAAAAACACATTTTAACGTTTTTTTGACTTTTGGCCCCCCCGAAAACTGTTCTTTAAAGGGCCAAAGATCTACGTAAATTTAAAACAAAAATTTCATATTCACCACAGGGGGAAATTGAAAGGGTGCAAAAATCCCTTTTTTTATTATATCAAAACATAAACAGTTACGTGTTTTTTGTTTTTTGGGCCACCCATTTACGTTCATTGACGAAAGCTTTAAACCGTAAAACTTAAAAAAGCAATTCTAATTCCCCACAGGTGAATTGAAAAGGGAAAAAAAATACCATTTATTATCCCAAAAAACAAAAATCGTTTTTTTTTTGGAAAACTTTTTGCCCATTTCCATTTTTGGGTTGATAGACACCTTGCATTAAATTTGAATCCAGAAATTTTGTTTTGATTAGAGGGATTTGAGAATAGTGTGTTTTGGGCCGCTTTTTAATTAAAGATTTTCCCAAAAAAACATACCAAATACCTTCTCAAATTTTTAATTTCGGGAATGGAGCGAAATGCAGGTTTGGAAAACGGGGGCAAAGGGGGGGGTTTTAGCCCCATGGAGGTAGGGGGTTTCGAAGAGGGTGCCCCTTTCCCATTTCTGGCAACAACGCATGCCAGCGGTTTCTTTCAGTTCCCGGCCCCTCGGGCCCTTTAAACGTTTGGGTCAGGGCCCTGTGAATCAAAGAAAGGGGAAAGGGTCGCCAATCTGCCCTTTCCCAGGGGTTTTAATTTCAACCTCATCGGGCAGTCTTCCCTCCCCCCCGTCCCCCCAGCCCCGGGCACAAATGTCGTCATCGCTTTCAACCAGCCCCCTTCCAAACATGAAGCACCCCCAAATTGCCCAACTCGTGAACCCCAACCACTGTGGTTTTAAATATTGTTTAAAAATCTTTGAGGGAACAAAATGGGGTTTGGGGTCAAAAGGAAATTTTTAAAAGGGAATAAGGGGAAAATGATTTAGTCTGCCCCGACCCCAGTTACTGAAAAAAATCAAGGAGGTGAAGGAACCCGGGTCAATGGGAAAAAAATCAGGGGCGGTCGGCAAGGGCCTTTTGCAGTCCCCCCTTTGGTTTGGGTAGCCCCGCTTTGGATGCAGAAATTCAGGAGGGCCCAAAGGGTTAAACCTGTGTTTGATAAAAGATGATGATGTTTACGACATTGCGGACCCTTTCCGGGGTTTTTTTCCCCGCAGAATTTGCTTGCGGCCTTCAACTTTGGACGAGGGGGAAAAGACGATGGGGTAGTGCCCCAAAAACGGGGTCCCGCCACAAAAAGGGAGAGGGGGGTCGCAGAAGTCCGCTGATATTTTTCCCCGGCCCCCAGGGCCCAGCCAAACCCCGCCCCTGGGCTTATGCCGGTCAAAAAGGTCCAGGTGACCTCTCAAGCCGGGGCCCTTTTTTGGGGAAGCCTTAAATTCCCCCAAAGCGATGTCATATTCCGTTTTTTGCCGAAAAAGGGTTAAGTAGAGGCAAGAACCTTAAGTGGTTAACCACCCCCCCAACATGTCTGTCACATGCAGCGAATGCATGGTTTGAAATAGGAAAAAACTTGGGCCAAAAAAACCAGACCGGACGCCCGGGCCCCAACCACTGTTTACACCCCCCTTTCACCCCCTCCTCCCCCTTTTTGCCACCACCAAGCGGGTTTCCCCACGCCCATTTTCTCTCGGTATTTATCAGGGATCAAACCCGTTCAGCCCCCCCCGCCCCGAGTACCACCTCCAAACCACCGGACCCCATCCAACCCCCTTTTCCCTTTCCCCCTTTTACGCCTGCACCCCGTACAGCGGCCATTTAGCAGCCCCTTCTGTCTTCCAGGGTTTGGGGAAAAGAAAAAAAACACTTTTAAACCCCAAAACCCTCCCAAAAACCAAAAACCTGAATGTCGGATTGCCGGGTTTTGGCCTTGGAAATGGTTTTCCTTTCCGTTTTGGTGGACTCAGATGGGGCCGCCACGTCATGGCCCTCGCCTGCCCCCCAATACCTATGCCCAGGGAGGCTTTTCTTTGCCAGAAAAGCCGGCCGCCCTGGGCCCGGGCCCGTGGGCATCTAAAATTTTTAAAGGGCGTTTGTCTGCATCTGTGTTCCCCGGGAAAAATTTCCCTCTCACCACCGACACATGGGTAGTAAAAGGGCCCAAAGGCCCCAAAATCTCCCCTTTTAAAGCTATTTGGGGGAATGGGGGGATGTCCCCTGGGGGGACGGTGGCTCTTTAGGTCGGCGCACGCTTTCAAAAAACCCCCAGGGATGGTCAGGGACTTTCCCCCCAAAGGGCCTCTTTGGGGGCCCTCACTTTCCCCCGGACACAGGGGGGTGTTTGAAATTAATCTTTCCCTTTTGGAAAAACCGTCCACACACATTTAGGAGCGTGGGCGGTCTAAGCCAAAAAGAGACCGAGGTTGGGTTTGGGGGAAAAAGAACCTTTTGGGGGCCAGGCAAAAAATGGTGTTGCGAAAAAGGGGCGAAAATTTTGCTGGCCGGCCCCTTTAAGATCGGTACTGGAAAACATCCCTTGCCGGACAAATTTTTTGGGAAACCCTTTTCGTCCCGAATTTCAAAGAAACTCCCGGGTCTGGACTGCCTGCTGAAGAAGGCTGAGGTCCCGAGTTTTTGCAAATTCCCCTTTCACCGCTACGTCCCCCTGGCCTTTCGTTTTCAGCGTCAGGGCCCCCCCGTCAAACCCCTCCCCCATTGTTTACGTGGGAACACGCTGGAATTCCACCCTCCACATGCTCCCCGCGGTTTTTGGGGGGCAGCGCAATTTTTTTTTTTACGCAGTACGAAGTGGGAAAAATGGCTGACAAGCAGCGGTACAGACCCGGGGTGTTTAAAACCCCCGAGGGGTGGAGGCAGGGGTGGGAAAAAGCTCTGCACCATCCTTGCCAGTTTTTTGAAGAAGCCACCAAAAGGTTTAGTGCGGGGCAATGCCCTTGCAGCATAGCATTGTGGTGATCTTATTTTTTGGAACGACGTTGGGGCCCTCTGAAAAAACAGGTCCCCCCACGATGGAGGAGGAGACCGGGCACAGTGCGGGCAAAAGGGGCCCCTTTTTCTTCCCTTAAAAACCAAAAAGGGCCCCACAGGGTTTTCCCAAAATCCCGGTCCATTAAGGGGGAGGGGGGTTGGGGGTTTTCCCGAAGTTAGCGGGGGGGGGGGGGCGCATCAGCTCTCCCGGGTTTCATCAAATTTAGGCAAAGCCAGGGCTGTGTTGAAGCTGTGCCGGAGAGCCGGGGGAGGAGGAGGGGGAGGTGGGGGAGAGGAGGGGGGAGGGGGTATTCCTGACCCCCGATGTTACCGACGTCCCTGCCCGGGGAAAAAGGTTTTTGGCGCGGGCTTTGGGGGCGGGGAGGAAGTGAGGAAGAAACATTTGCTAGTGGCCCCCCCGACCCAGAGGCTTGGGGAAAACAAGGCTCCCTCCTAAAATGAGTGCTTGGTGGGTCCAAATTTCCTTCCCAAAATTTATCCTCCCCATTTTGGCCAAAACCCAAAATGAACAACAGTTTTAAGGGTGGCCACCCTCCCGGAAACCCCCGGGGACAAAACAAAAAAAAAGCACTTTCCTTCCACCCCCCCCCAAAAAAAGGGGTAAAATGAAAAGGAAAAGGGGACCTTGTGATGAAACAAATGGAGACATCTGTTGCGTTTTGCTTTACGTTCCCCAAATGGGCACGGGGGGAAAAAAACAACAAACGGGCGGACAGCATTTGAGTGCCAAGTAGGGGTTTGCGGGGGAGCAGCACAAGGTTGGGGAGAAGCCTAATGGGTGGGCCCCTGGCAATCTTTGTTTACCACCCCCCACCGATTTCAAAGCAATGCAAAGGGGACAAATCCAACAACAGGAAACGCTTAAGATCATTGGTGCAAAACTTTTCTGCGTCTAAAACAAAAGTTTTTGCATGTGTTTTTTTTCCGGGCCCCCAAAAGGGTTTTAGGGGAAACCCAAAATTGGGCGAAGGGGCCCGGGTGGCCTTCCCTCACGGGCCCTGGAAAGGGTGGGTTTTTCCCCGCCCAGCAGCCAGCGAAAATTGAGCGGACCTTTTCCAAAAGCTGGGGGAGCAAATTTTCGACAAAGCATCCGGCCCTTTCCCCCAGATTTAAAGGGGATCGTTTTGGGTTTCTCAAGTTTTAAACATGGATACTTTAGATTGGGGGTGGCCCCAATTGGGCCCAGGTCCCGATTAGTTGCCGGGCTACTTCACAAATTTCCCTTTTTAAACAGAAATGGGCCCCCTTAAAAAAATTTTTTTTTTTAAATGAAACATTTCTTACTTTCAATTTTTTTCCCCTTTTCCCCAAAAGTTTTAAATTTTTGGTTTGGGTTTTTCTGTTTAGGAGAAATGGGGAAAAAACAGCCCCGGTTTCATGGGCAAACCCGTATTCCATTTTTCTTAAATTTATCTTTAAAAAGGTTTTTTTCCCTTTTCAAAGGTTTTGAGGTCATGTTGCTGTGAGATCAGCAAAAATTAGGGCCCTTTTGGGAAAAAAATGTGACTTCTAAGTGGCATTTTTTCCCTCACAATTTTTTTTAACAGTGGCTGGGGAAAATTTATTTTTTAATTTTTTTTGGGGCAAAGCTGCTTTGAAATGCACAATACTACAGAACCTTTTATAAAAAAATTTGTTTCAAAAAGGGCATTTGGGTTTTTACAATTGTCAAGGGGTGGTCAAGGGGGATGGTTGGGTGTCGAAACAGGGTAGGGGGGGCACTGTTAAAGGAAACATATTGCAAAAAAGACTTGTTTTTTGCAAGATCTTTAAAAAATAGCCCATCAATCCCTTTTAAATTTAGACAACCCAAATTTAATACAATGAAAAAAAAAAGAAAAAAAGGGGCATTGGGGGGATTCCATCCTATTTTAAAAAAGTGTTTTTCTAGAATTAAAATACTAAAAAACTTGCATGTTACAAAATAGCTGGGTTTAAAAAAAATTCCCCCCGAATTTTTTAAAAAGGAGGGGAAAAAGGAAAACTTGAAAGATGTAGGTTATTCAAAACATGGAGTATGGAGCACAGACAGAGAACAAAAAAACAGAGACCATTTCCTCCAGCAAAATTTTAGTAAAATGGAAAAAGAATTTCCAAAAATAAAGGGCACCTCGGGTTTTTAAAAGGAGCGTTAACCACCATAATTTTTCCCAAATGAAGTCAATTGGTCCTTTACTCAAATTAGGGGGGGGGGCAAGCGCTACCCCCGGAATTGTTGGGTACAAAAGGAAGGGGGGAGTTCTCACATTTCCGCTTCCGCCCCTCTGCTTCAGCCGACCAAAATTTTGTTTTCTTGCTCATCAGGGCTTTTTAAAAATTTGGCGTTTTTTTAATAGATGACGGACGCCAAACCTGGGGGTTCCACCGCACCCACTGTTTAACCCCCCGGCCCTAGTTTATGCTGTGGCCCAGGACAGGTTAGTCCCCAAAGTCCAGTTAAAATAAAATGGGTTTAAAAAACCTTTTTTTCCCGAAAACTTTTTAATGTGGGGGGCAAGAGGGTTTTGGGGTCATGGGTTTTGGCCCCGGACAGGTATGTCAATGTCCAGTGAAAACTAAAATTGGGGGGTTTAAAGCTCCTTTTTTCCGGGACTTTTTAAAGTGGGGGTCATTTCAGGTTTTTGGGGTCATTCTGTGGCCCAGGACAAAGGGATAGTCAATGGTCCAGTTTAAAACTAAAAATGGTGGTTTTAAAGACTCCTTTTTTTCCGGGACTTTTTAAAATGTGGGTCAAAACAGGTTTTTAAAGGTCAATTTTTGCGGGACAGGGGCAGATATTGTTTTAGTCCAGTTTAAAATAAAATGGTGGTTTAAAAGCCCTTTTTGCGGGACTTTTTAAATCGGGGGGGTATGCGGGTTTTTGGGGCTCATGCTGCTTTTCCAGGACGGGGATTTCCCAATTTTTCCATTTAAAAGAAAAGATAAAGGTTAAAATCGTACTCCCTTTGGGCATTTTTTAATTTTGGGGTGGGTGATGCGGGTTTTTAAGGGGTCAGGCTGTGGTACAAGACGGGATAGTGAAGGGTTTCTGGGGCCCTTTTTTTCTGTGACTTTTAAAACCCTAAGTGTGTTGCCTAAGATGTAGCACGAAATCCATTTGATTTGTGGATTTTAAATTTCAGCTTCTCCTCCTTTTTTTGGGTGTAATAATAAAGGTGTTGTTGCTCTCCCATAATTTTAATGGTAAATCGTTCATAATCGATGCTCACTATCAAAAAAAACCTTATCGATGGGCCCCCCGGGATTTATGACTATCGATCGATTCGTACCCAAAACGCAATCGCTCAAAACTATTTTTCCTTTTGTCTTTGGGGTTTTCTTGCGGGATGTAAAAAAAAAAGGGGTGAGAAAGCAAAAAAAAAAATTTTAAAATTTTAATGTTTTAAAAAAATCTGAAAAACATCATCAGTGGGTTTTTTAATTGAAAAATTATTTTTTAGATTCTTTTAATTTTTAAAATAAAATTTTTTGGGAAAGTATTTATAAAAATTTTTTTGGATAATAAATTTTTATATGAAAATAATTTTTTTTTTAAATTTTAAAAAAATTTAAAATTTTTTTTGAAAGCATGAAAAATATCAAAAAATTATTTTTTTATTATTGCAGGGGTGGAATTTAAAAAATTTTGGATTTTTTTTTCCCCCTTTTTTAGCAAATTTGCTCCACATCAATCCTCAGGTCAGGAGACCAAAATTTTTTGGTCTCCCTGTTCAAAAACCCTTTTAAAATTTACGCCAATTTTTCTGACCGCTTTTCATTTTTTTTTTTGTGTCTAATAAAATAAATGTGTGGGTGTGAAATCCCCCAAAGGGAACATCCCCAAAACGCCCCTCTTTTAAAGGTGAAATTAAAAAAGTTTTGAGTTTTTGTAAAACAATGGGGCCCGAAACGTTTTTGCCGCTTTATACATTGCACCCCGTTTTACTTTTGGCACATTTTACGCCAAAAAAAAGGGTTTAAAAAACCAAAATCATCCCTTGTCTCCCTTTTTTTTGGTGCAAAAGAGTGAAAAGGAAAGTTTCCGAATCAATTTTTGGGAAATTTCCCGGCAAAGAAAAGGCAACAGTATGGGGGAATTTTCATACTTTTCCCCCCCTTTTTTTTTTTTTTTTTTTTTGGCCCCAGCCCCCAGTTCAAAATTTGATATAGAGGGTGTAGAAACGACAGTTATAAGGGGGTTTTTTCCCCCTTTTTTTGGGGTAAAAAAATCCCAAAAAAAGCAAGCGAGCTGCGATATAAAAAAATTGGTTAGGCCCCATTTTTCCCGCAAAAATAACCCCTTTTTAATTTGCGCCTAATATTTTGGGGCGTTCTGGGGGGGGTGACACCAAAATCGTAATATTAGACATTATATAAACCCCGGGTTTGGGCCCAAAAAACTAGTTGCATTACTTTTTGAAAAAGGCGATCAAATTTTAATGGGTTTCTCCCTTTGACCTGGGGGAGTTGAAGTGGGGGTAGGTTTGAAAAATTTTGTATGGGCAGAGGGGGTGAAACTTTGGGGAGACGGACCCCCCCCAAAAAAAAAAAATTCAAAAAAATGTGTATTTAAAATTTGGAGCAAACGAGCGGGGTTTGTGAAAATACCTTAGATTTAAAAGTTGAACAAGCAAAAAAAGGACAGAAAAAAAGGGGCAAAATTGGAACAAACCCAACTCTTACCCCCCCAAAAAAAAAAAAACCCCGTTATCGAACAGATAAAAAAAAAAAAATACAAAAATTTCTAAACCCAAAAAAACAAAAAATTAAAAAGTCACATAATCTGAACAGTTGGGAAAAAACACACTTAGTTTAAACCCAAACACAAAACATTTAAAAATTCTGGACAACAAGAAAAAAAAATATAAAAAAAAAAGCAGGGGAAATCCAGAAGGCTTCATGATTTAAAAAAATCTTTTTATAATCACCCCCTCTTATGGTTATCAAACCCTCTCGAAAAACCACGGAAGCAAAAGGTTTTTAAATCTCCTCCTTTAGTTATGGAAAAAAAATGGGGGGGGAAAAAAACCTGTAAAATTGTTTTTTTTTTAAATGCTGGGAAAACATGATCCAAAACCCTTTTTTTTCCAATTTTTTCCCTTTGTGAAACCCAAACGTAGTGTTTGGGGCCTTTAGCCAAGAAATCACTACAATTACCCCTTGTGTATCAAAAAATTAATCAATTCTTTAATTTGGGGGGCTTTTTTTGTTTTTTAAAATTTTTTAAAAAACCCGGGAAAAATCTTTTTGCATACCTGCACGTGCTGCATCGCCCCTCCCCCCAAAATCCCGAAATCCTTTGAGGGGCCCCTTGTTTAAAAATAAAATGGATGACAAAAAGTTTCCCAAGTTTGTACTGCATTTGGCAAAGAAAACTGGGTTCTAGCTTTCCCAAAATTTTCGCGAGGGATTATCGTGGTGCGTATGGGAAAGGGATTTGGGAAAAAAAAACTTATGTATGAAAAAAACCCTTTTTTAACCGTGGGGGGAAAAATGTGCCTGAAGAATTTTCCCGGGATGTTTCCCATTATTACTTTTTGCCCAGCTTTATCCCCAAAAACAAAAACCCCTGTAATATCTAGCTCGTAATTTTTTTTTGATTTCCACTGGGGGAGCTTTTCCCTTAAAAAACTTTCAAATGGGTACGGAAAAATATTCAGACCCCTTTAAATTTTTCCTCTTTGTTTCATTGTAGCATTTGGTTTAAAATCAAAAAAGTTTAAATTTTTTTTGGGTTCCCTTAATGTACACTCCCCACCCTCCCCCCCTCTTGAAAGAAAAAAAAAAAAAGAAAAAGTAGATATTTTTGCAATTTATTAAAAAAAGAACAACTGAAAATATAACATGGTCATAAGTTTTTTAAAACCTTTTGCCCAGTATTTAAATAGAAGCACCCCTTTTGGGGCTAGTACAGCCTTTAGTTTTTCTTTGGGGAAAGATGCCCAAAGAGTTTTTCATTTCCTGGTTTTGGGGATCCTCTGGGCTTTTTTCCCTTTTAGATCCCCTTCCCGTTCCCTCAGGTTGGGGGTTTTGGGGAAAAAAAAAGTTGGTTTGGGCAGCCAATTTTTTTAAGTCTTTTCAGAAATGTAAAATGGTTTTTGGTCAGGGGTCTGGTGGGCCAGTCAAAAAGGGGACCCGAGGTTTTTCTGACCACTGCTTTTTTTTTTTAGCTGTGTGTTAAAGGGGCATTATCTTGTTGGAAGATGAACCTTTGGGGCCCCGTTGAAGTCCAAATTTTATCCCGGATATCTCCCGTTTTTGGCCCCATTCATTTTTCCTTCCCTTTTCAACCGTCGTCCCGTCCTGCAGCTAGGGGAAAAAACCCCCCATAGCATGATGCTTCCAAACCCCCATGTTTCACCCGTTGGGAATTTTTAATTTTGGGGGGGGAGGGGGATGAGAAGTGCCTGGTTTTCTCCACAAAATTTCCGCTTTGAATTAATACCAAAAGGGTTTAAAATTTTTATTCATCAGACCGAAAATTCTTATTTCTTTATACTCGGGAGTCCCCTTTATGGGTTTTGTTTGCAAACTGTTTGCTGGCTTTATATGTCTTGCATGAGGAGAGGCTTCCCTCAGCACACTCTGCCTTTAAAACCCTGACTGGTTTAAGGGGTTTCAGTGATTAGTTGATTTGTTTTTTTGGAAATTTCTCCAATCTCTTAATGTTCTTGGAGCTCAGCCACCCAAAGATTTTTCGGGTTTTCTTTACCCTCTCTCACCAAAAAATCTTTTTCCCCTGATTGCTTAGTTTGGTGGACAGCCAGGGGAAAGGAAAAAGTTGTGTTTCCCTCCCAAAAAATTTTTCCATTTAAGGGTTATGGGGGGCCCTGTGCCTTTGGAACCTTTTTAGTGCAGGAAAATTATTTTGTAAACCTTTGGGCCGATTTGTGCCTTGCCCCCAATTTTGTCTCTGAGCTCCTTGGGCAGTTTCCCTTTGACCCCATGATTCTAATGTGCTCTGAATGCACTGTGAGGCCTTATATTAGAAAAACTATGTGCCTTTTCCCAACAAGTCAATCAGTTTAAAAATTTTCACAGTGGACTCCCCAAAGAGGGAAATAGAACCCTCTTAAGGGGATCAGAAGGGAAAAGGACGCATGTGAGGTAAATGATGTCAAAGCCAAAAAGGTCTGAAAACTTATGACCCTGTGATATTTCAGTTTTTCTTGTTTAATAAAAATTTTTAAAAAAACCTTTCATTTCTGGGTTTTTTTTTTTTTTGATTTGGGGGGCAGAGTGTCATTTAAAGAGCCAAAAAAAATTTTAAATTTTTGGAAAATTTTCAAAAAGGCCCGCAATGAAACAAAGAGTGAAAAAAGTAAAAGGGGGGTCTGAATTTCTTTCTGTATCCACTATTATTGATCTGTAAACTCTTTTTTTCTTTTTGGAGCCCAACTACAAGTATAGCCTTTAAAAGTGCTCTTGGGACAGCAAATTCTTTGAAACCAAAAGATCGTTGCCAGAAGTGTGCTTTCTGTAGAGAGTCTTTCTTTATTTATTACAGCTCCGTTAAAGTAATATTCCAAAATGAAATTTTTAAAAATGATCCAACTACCCCATTATCATTAATATATTTTTTAAAATTTCATGTATGGATGCTAAAAAGTGCCCCCAGACCAAACAAGAGGCCTCAAGACATTAGGGGAAAGCCAAACGGGTGAAAATTTTGAACCCGTGGCGCCCCTATTTATAGTAGAATCACCCATCAAAACTGAAAAAATAAATGTAATCACGCTATCTTTTAAATGCTTGAAATTTAAAAAAAGGTTGGAGAATTCATCCACCCCGACCGAGTTTCTCTGTAAAACCCCCAAACTAATACTAGGGTCTCAGTGGTGACAGAAACATATTTTAGGGTTTTTGGTAAAACATGAGAAATGAAAGGATGGTAAATTGGTTCCAAATACTCAGCCTGTTTTATGCTCTAAAACCCCCGAACTCCAAACTTTAACGACTTATTAGATTGTCTTTGAAAAATTTTTGTTGGGTTTGACCGCAGTTTTTTTTATAGGTGTTTTACATGTTGAGTAATTCAAGACAAATTTTTAAAAACTGTGATCCAAAAAAAATTGAACCCCCTTTTTCTGATTTTTATTTACCAAATTTTTTTAGCTTTAAGTTTAATAGCCTTATGATTTTAAAAACAATTTTTATCAGTTTTTAAATTTTTTTAGAATTAATTTTTTTTTAGCTCTAGTATGTTAGGTTGGGTGTAAAGGGGTAGAAACTTGGGGTTGTGATTTTGAAAGAAACTTGAAAATCAAAGGATTTTGAGGGCATGTATAACGGGGGCTGGCCAGATTTCGGGATCTTTTACCCGACATCAGGGCAGCCCCCTTTTATTATTTTTAAAGGGGGGATACTAGAACCAAGCGAAGCTACATATTTAATGGTGCACGGTTTTCTAGGCGCATTTCTGTGGAAAAGGAAGCACTTTCAAATGGTATTCCGTTATAAAAGTTGCCCTGCGCTAGAATGCACCCGATTTATACCCCTGAGAGCGGGTTTAAAAAATTACCCCCTTCTATGCCATAAATGCCATAAAATTTTGGGTGTGATTAACTCCCAAAACATCATGTCCACTCAATGTCTGTATAAGTTTGTAGTTCTTTCAGTGTGATTAATGTGCACTGTTCATCAAAACTAAGACACATATATTCATTATCAATAGAAATGCAACTAAGATGATATGAATGGATGTATAAGAGAAATATCTTTTAACCGTTAATGATCTCACAAACTTATTAATGCCTAAAAAAGTCAGAAAAAATCAAAACCTTTGGTGGGTGCAAAATTTAAAACCTTTTTCCCCAAAAATCCCGTTCGGTGCAACAAAACTTGGCGTGAAATGAGGGTTTTCACTTCTGGGTACTTCCTGTTCCGATAGCGTCGTCGTCTTTTTATCTCCTCCTATTTGTGTTGTTTCCCAGACCTTCTAAAAAAGGGTGAAATAATGATGTGGACATACTGTTACTGTTATATTGTGGGTGGGGAATAGTGTTATAGGAATTGCATTCTCTGTACCGAGCTTTTTAAAAAATAAAGTTCCAAAATTACGAATACATTAAAGAGTAATTTTTTTAAACCTATCCTCTTGGATACTTTTTCTCCACATACATACCAAAGGATTTATAATCCCACCACATTTTAGGTTCACGAGTTAATGTTTTTTCCAAACGGAAAGACATTTCCATGCTTCCTTGCGAGACATCTGTAAGGGAGTGCACCTCCCCAAACACCTATGCCAATTTTATTTTTTGCAGTTCTCAGTGTCCATATTATCAGGATTAACCAATTCCATACTTCAGAAAAAATTGTGTAGAACAGAAAATATGAATATTTAGACTGTTATAATACAAAATCTAATATCCAAATATTAAAGGTCACAATAGTCCTAAAGGCCAAGCACTATCAAAATTGGAAGAATATAAAGAAAACTGCTCACCACAAATTTCTTAGCAGTCCTAGAATCTATTCAGTGCATGGATGATGTTGGCCACACAGCGATGCCAACTTGTATTAAATCCAAAGCAAAAATCCAGCACTTGAGTAAACGGTATAAACTTTTATTGATAATTCATTAAAATGGGCTTTTTAGGACAGAAAAAAATTATCACCACTTCGCTTATGTGTCTAGCATCCTTGATCAATCGACTTAATAGTTGTCATGACCATGCCTGTTCAGACCACAGTGCAGTCTTCGGTCCATAAGAATGGAGAGGGTGCTTTTTGGCCTGATTTTTTCAATCTTATATTGAAAAGTTTTTTTCCCCTCCCCTAACATGGTCTTATTCTTTTATATGTGCGTTTTGAAGCCTTGCCACACCCATCTATTTCTGAACCCCTAGGACGGGGCCGGATCGTTTTTGTTTGATGGTGATTTACAGTGCTTGCACCACTTTGGGCGGGGTGTCATATCCGGCCGGGAGGGGATTTCCACACCCCTTAATAGAGCATTTTTGCCCCGCACATTGCCGGTTTAAATTTCCTTTGTTTAACGGGGCTTGGTTTTTTTTGGGGGTTTTTCTTGGTTTTCTGACTTTGACCCTGCCTATTTGCCATAGTTTATTGCCCCACTTTTGTATTTTCCCTGTTTCCTTGGTTCGACTAGAGGGGGGCGAATCGATTCTAACGAAGGGGAAAATTTTTAGAATTTCAAAAAAAACTTCGGTTCTGCGAATCAAACTTTGGTTTTGGGTTTTGGGGGAACAAAATTTGCTTTTGACTGATAAAAGGGCTGCAAGAATGGCGTTACATGGGGCAAAACTTGGGGGGAAGAAGGGCATAGCCTATGACATGTGCAGAGAAATAAACCAAATCAGAGACCGGCGGGATTCTGTGACGTCACCGCACTAAAAAAGTGGGCGCGAGCTGGGACTAAATCCGCTCTATTTTTACTGATCATGGTAGGGCGCTGGGGCTGTTTGTGATAGCTTTACTAAAGAAATGATTTTTTATACAGCATTTTTGGGGGGTGTCTCAGCTTGTCTCAAACTGCTTCTATTAAGTTCATTTTGATTTTGGGGGTATTGGATCTGAAGCCCCCAGTTGTGCCCACTGCAGCTGCATATACATTTTAATGCTATCTGCTCCGCAATTTGAATATGAAGGGGGGATCAAGTATTCCCGTTGTATTCTTTTAAAAAACAGCTTTTTTTTACAATACAAATACCACTTATTTTTGGTGCTCAATTTTTTTGCGAATTTTTCATCCAGGGGTTAATTAAGCGTTGTTTTTCTCTGTGGTGACTCCAAGAAAAACCGTCTTTTTCACCCCCAAAAAAAAAACAAATTTTCCGTAGCAAATTCACAGGAGGGTTTAAATTTCAATTTTTTTTTTCTTGTGTGTACGAAAAAAATATTTCCCTTTTAAACAGCTAAAAGCTGTAGTTTTTGGGGGGGGCTCAATTTTTTGCGCAATTTAATCCAAGGTTTAACTAAGTATTTTTTTTTAAATTGTATCAGTTTTAAAAAAAACTTTCTTTTTTACCGCCAGAGAAAAAAATTCTGTAGATAATTTATATCGAAGGTTAATTAAGCTGTTTTTTGCTTTTTTCTTCAGTAAAAACACAGTTTTTAAACGGGACATACAAGCAAATTTTTCTGGCCTTTGTGGGGGCGTTTTTAGTCCAAGGGGGTTCCCAATTGTTAGTGGGTTATTTGGGGCAATACAGGGTGTGATTTTCTATAAGATATCTTTATCAAAACAGTGTTGTACATTTTTAAAAAAAACAGTATGTCAGACGAGAGGGGGCAGGCTTTCACCTGTAGTGGCAGTGGCAAAAAATTCCTGGGGAGGCCCCGGTCGCAGCACAGCAAGGGGTCACTTTGGGCTTTTTGGTGAAATGAGTGGATTTTCTACCCCCGGTGACAAAGAGGAGGGCAGGGGAGTGGAGGAGGTAGATGGAGATAGGAAGACGAGGCAGATGACCCCCCAAGCACCGTGGCAGTTACAGTGGGGGATGGAGGCGGGACCCCTCGGAGTCACTTTTGCAGATGGGCCCCACATGCTGATTTTTTCCTGGTAGGACAGCCCAATAGTAGCATCCGGGAGAGGGTGACTTTGGCTCCCACCTATTGGACCCCCCTACCGGGCCAAAATGGGGAGCCTTTTTTTCCCCCGTATGGAGGGGGGACAAACGCAAATACTTAGGGAAATCCTCCCTAGTCAGTTGGCCCTGCCTATTGCGGCATTGCCCCCCCTCGACAGGGCTGACCCGGGGGGGGTTTTTTTAGGTCACTACACTCCGTGAGGTGCTGGAGAAGGGGGGGGAGGGGGTGGGGGCAGTACCGCTCCATCAGCAGCAACCTAAAGTCTGGATTCCTGATGGCAGCTTCCTTCACCCGCCAGTGAGGGGGGCAGTCGCCACAACCGGACCTGGAGCAGCCCTGAACCAAAGGGGGTTGGGCCACTTGGGCAGCACCTGCCACCCCAGTTAGAAGACCGCTGGCTCTGGGGCCAAACTGGATGTGGTCCCCAACTTGCGAGTTTGCGTGGAGAAGCTTTTGCCCGGGAGTAGTGTGGCATAGAGCGGGTGTTCATGCGGCGGGGGCCATCATTACCCCCCGGGGAACCCGCTTGCCCGGGAAATGTGGGAAGAGACCTTTCAAGAGAACGGGGTGGATCGGCAGGGGTTTCCCACACCAATGCCCTTAGGGGTCAGTCTGGGTTCAAAATCCGCCTCACCCCTATTTGATGCCGCCCCCGCCCGATGCCCCCATCTCTGACGTTTTCTCCATTGCCTCCACCATCTTTACCGGGGGTGGTATTGCCCCCCAAAACCCCAACAGTCTGTCATTGTGCCACTTCCTGACCTCATGCTTGGTGTGGCTGCTGTGTGCCTCCCTCTCTGTCATTGTGCCCCCTGTGGCCCACTATATTTTGCACCTCCAGAAAGTATTGTGCCATGTTGCCCCTTTTCTGCGCTGCCGTGCTAACACTGTGTCTGGTGCCACTCGGGCCTTTTCCTGTTTTTGGGCCCCCTAGAATGTCATTTTGCCACTTCTGACCTCAGCTGCTGTGGCTGCCGCCGCACCTCCACCTCTGTCACTAATGTTGCCACCCAGCTCTCGGCTTGGGTTTTTTCCAGATTTTTCGGCGACTTTATCAGGCAACATTCCCCTTTATTTTTTTGGGCAGTTTTGCCCCCTTAATTTCCAGGGAATTTTATATGAAGCGATTCTAAAAGCGGCGGAGTCATGTGCGTGTCATTTCTAAAACAAACAAAGTAGAAGAGCAAAAACCCAAACTTCTTGCATATTTAAGCAAAAGGGAAAAAAGTTTAAGCACCCGCAGGGTCTGGAGCCTGGAAATAGGTGTCTTTTAACGTGATTCGTCCCGAAGTAATTCGGACCGAAACTAATTTTGTCGGAAAATTCGGCGAAGTCATCAAATTTTTGAGAAATTCGCCCATCTCTAGTTCTGACCTATTTTCGCTTAACCCTTCTATGTTGTGTTTTGTCTGTTCAGTGATTGCATGTATTCAGGGTTGGAACTGCCGCCTAGTTGTCGTTGACCGCTTAGGGTTAGGTTGGCAAGAATGCAGGGATAGCCTCGGGGGACTTAGTGCTAGGACGCACTATCAGTCTGTTCCTATCTGTGTATTCTCTGTGGGGTCCCTAACAATAGTTCTCTTGGTATGGTAGATATAGTCATTCACGGTCATGTTGCCAGAAGTGGGCTTTTTGTAGAGAGATGTCTTAACTTTATTTGTTCTAGGCTATGTTTCAGTATTTTAAAACCACCATCAATCTGACGGTACATGGTGCTGCATAGACAGCAATGAAAAACCTGTGCTGCAACCGCCGCAGTTTGCCATCGGATGCTAATGGCAAAGACTAAAACCAACTGCGTTATCTATGCAAATCAGTGCCAAAACCCACTGTCCTGCATAGGACAAAATGCCGTTGACTGTCCGAGGTATTTTGTAATAAGCTGTGTGCACCTACCCTTACCCATGCACTGAGTCTCTTGGTAAGGGACCCAATTCCAGCCATTGAGCTGTAAGTATGGCCTTGTGTTTATAGTTTTGGATAAATAATGTCCTATTTTTCTGTGATACTAGAAGTGCATTCAGATCCTTCATCATGAGCCTCTAACTCCCACCTCCAAGACTCTGTATGTGCTGTAGTGGGTCTTTGTAACGTACTAACCTGTACAATCCAATTAATTCACAACACTGAGTTTTCGGCTAGCCCTAAAAATGTAACTTGTTAGGCAGTCTTACCACCATCCATAATTAACCTCCCTTTTCCTCTCAAAACCCAAACCTTTCCTGTCAAAAACCCTGACATGTATTTTATCTGAAAAAATTATTTTACCATAGGGGTGCCCGGGTTTCCCATCCCTTTTAAGTGTACTACCCTATATTTATGGAAGATGGTTGGACCACTGACAAAAAGAAACAGCTTTGACCTTTTGTGTCACCCCTATTTTCACATAGAATGTAAGCTATTACGAGCATGGCCCTCACACCTAATGTTATATTTAATAGCTTTGTTCCCTATGAATCTTTTGTTTTTTTGTCTAAACCTGACCTCTTTTTTCCTAAATTTGCTGTATAATAGTTAGGTCTAAAATAAAAAAATTTTTAAATTTCTTTAAAATTTAGTGTATCGAAGCCTATTGTGTGACAAAACTGCTTAGATATATCTATCTTTGTAAAATTTGGTTACGCCCCCCTTTAATAATCATTTTGGGGGAATTCAAATAAGGGGAAATTATGGGGTTAAATTCAAAGTTTTTTAAAAAACCAGTTCCCTTGGGAAATCTAAGTTTTCATTTTTAAAAATATTTGTGCTACTAATGCGGGGGTAAATAAATCCTATTTTTTAAAGACAGCATTGAATCCATGTATTTTCCTGCCGGGTCTTGTGTGCTTCTATAATGCATTGCTGTTGTGCCGAAATTACTAAGCCTTGTTTGTTTTGTTTTGAGAACCCTTTTGTATCGGGGAAAAGGGGGCCGGAACCCCCGGGAAATTTGGTTTCGTTTCATTTTTCGCCAAATTTTTCTGGGAAAAAATTTTAAATTTTCCCGTTCCAAATTTAACTTGGGGACGAATCACGTTAAAAGCTTTTTCCCAAGGCTGCACGGGGAGCCTGCGGGGTTTGCTGTAAAAACGTTGTGCCATGCTTAAATATGCAGAGGGAGTTGGTTTGGTTCTTCATACAATTTTTGTGTTTTAGTATAAAAACCCTTTACGCCCCCGGGCTCTTAAAAATCGCTTCACTAAAAAATTCCCGGGGGCATTTAAGGGGGCCCAAAACTGCCCAAAAAACCCTAAAGGGGGGGAATTTTTTGCCTAAAAAAGTAAATCCCAAAAAAAAGTTTGGAAAAAAACCCAAGCTGGGGGGCTCAGGTGGAAAACATCAGTGCCCGGAGTGTGAAAGGTGCGCGCTACCACGGGCCGAAGCTTGAGGCGGGACATTGGAACAATGACAGGTGGGGTTTCCCCGGCACCCAGCCACAGAGCACCCAGGGAGGTGGGCCCAGGGGGCACAAGGGAAACGTGTGGAGGGGTGCGGGCAAAGCCACACGGCATGAGGGCCCAAAACAGTGGTACAATGACTTTCTGGGGGTGGCAAAAAAAAAAAAAGGGCCACAGAGTGGCAAAAAAGAAACAGTGGGGAGGTCACGGCGGGCGCCACAGCAGCGAAATGGGGGTCAGACAGGGCACAAGACTTTCTAAAAGGTGAAAAAAACGGGATAGGCCACAGGGGGGGACAATGCACAGTGTGGAGTCACGGCAGCACCCAGCAGCAGCAAAGTCAGAAGTGGCACAAGACACAGTGTGGAGTCCGGCAGCAGCCACAGCCACATGGGGTCAGGCATGGGCACAATGACACAGTGTGGAAAAGGTGACGGGGGCTAGAAACGCAGTTGGGGGTACAGGGGACAATGAACAGTTGGGGTCATGGCAGCACCAGAAAGCGCATAGGTCGACAGTGGCACAATGACACAGTGTGTAGGCACGCACACATGAGGTCAACAGGGGCACAATGAACAGTGTGTGGTCACGGCAGCAGCCACAGCAGAAGCAGAGGTCAGACAGTGGCACAAGACATGTGTAAATCAGGGCACAGCCACACAGAGCAGAGGTCAGACAGTGGCACAATACATCTGGAAAGGCAAAAAAACGGGAGTAGGCCCACAGGTGGGACAATGACACAGTTGGGGTCCCCCCCGGCACAGCCACAGCAGCAGCAGAGGCGACAGTGGCACAATGACAGGTTGGAGGTGGGTGGCAATCCCCACCCCCTGGTAAAATGGTTGGGGCAGATGGAGAAATTTCAGCAATTTGGCATCAGGCAGGTGGCCCAAAGAATTGGCTGAGGCAGGAATTTAAACCCCAACTCTTTTCTCACATTTGGGGGTGAGGGGGCATGGCGATTATCAGCCTAAGGGGGTTTGGTGTGGGGGGAAATCCTGGCCGATCCACGCCTGTTTCTCTTGAAAAAAGGCCCATCTTCCACATTTCCCGGGGAAAAGGGGGTTCCCCTTGGGGTAACGTTGGCCCCCCCCACACTGAACACCCGTCTGATGCCACCACTGGCCCGGGGCAGGACGCTTTCCACGCAAAATCGGAAGTTGCGGGCCAACACCAGTTTTTGGGTACCCAATAGTCCAGGGATTTCTAACTGGGGGGCAGAGTGCTTTCCAAGAGGCCACCACCTGTTGGGTTTGGGTCTGCTCCGGCCGCGCGTGGCGACTGCCCTCCCCTAAGGGGTAAAAAGAAACGCTCATCAGTGACCCCAATTAGGTTGTGGATGGGGGCTGGGTTTCTGCTCTACCCCCCTTCTTCCCCCCCAGCCGCGGAGTGTACGTGGCGTGAAGACCCCCGGTCGACCCCGTCGAGGAGGGATGATGCTCCCCATAGGCAGCGGCCAAATGGCTACGGGGATTTCCTATAGTATTTGAGTTTGTCATCCTCTCAAAGCTGGGGGAAAAAGGCTCCCTTTTTGGAACCCGGGTTCGAGGGTCCAAAAGGGGGAGACCAGAAGTCATCCCTCTGCCGGAGCTGACTTTCGGTTCACTAGCCGCAAATCACATGCGCGGCCCTTGCACAAGTGCCCGAGGGGTCCCTGCCCTATTCCCCCTGTTTACTGCCACGGTGCTTTCGGGTCATCTGCCTCGCTTCCTCTCTCCATTACCTCCTCCAGCTGCTCCCGCTCCTCCTCTCTTGTCACCTGGGGGAAAAAATCCACTCATTTCACCAGAAAATGCTTTGCCCAATGTCCCCCCTCCCCTCCCCCTCCATTCAGTCCCCACCCGGAATCGTGGCCCCGGGGATGAGTGCCTTGTTCCATCCCCTGCCCCCGAAAATTTTTTTAGAAACTGTTCCAGGACATGAAGCATGGAAGACGTTATTCATCCCCTAGTCCGGCGCTGGACAAATTTTTTGTTCCTCCTCGAATTGGCCTCAACAAATGGAGGTGTCAGGCATCTGCCCTGGCTGACATCAAAGTTACACAGGGGAGTACTCCGCCCCCTGGTCATCAAAAAAAACGTTAATGACCTTTCTCCGTCCAACATGTGCAGGCGGAATTCCAACGGTGGAAACACGCATATCAAGTGTGTTGGGGGAGGCCGTTCTGCCGCGCAACCCCGAGGAGGGTTTTCCTGGCTTTGTACGAATGGATAAAGTGCATGCACATTTTCCCGGCAATTTTCAAATGTTCTGAAGACGGGGAAAACTTCAGGAACCTTTTCACAACCAGAATTGAACCGGCGCCGCAGGGGGCAGGACCCCTCCCTCCTCGGTGAGCGCGGACCCATGTTCCCCCATTGTCCGTCACCATGGTTTTCCCATTTGCAGTTGGCGCGGGGAAGCCTACACGATTCTTTGCATGCGCGGAGCAGTTCCCCCCCTGGTTTTTACTTTGTCGCCGAGGCAAGCCAGGTTAAATGCGTGCACCCTGTGCCCTACACATGTGGTATGATGGGCAGAAAATTTTTGTGTTAAAAGGGGTGGGGGGGAGGGGAGGAGGCGAAATTGGCGCAGGAGCCCCAGTTTGACAACGTGGAGGGGAAAGGGCGTCTCCCGTCAAAGTTGTTTGTGCCTGGGCCGGAAACATTCACCCAGGGGGGGAAAGGCATTACTGGCCCTACCGTATTTACAGCCCCCAGTCCTGCTGCCATGAAAATTGGAACAAAACCATAACCAAGGACTGGCCCCCCTTTTTTCTGCATATTATGAAGGCTTGGGACTGCCTTTTTGGAAAATAAAAATTTCGGGTTGGAACTCTCCATCTCGGCTCGGGACAAGCCCTTGTTTTCTGAATGTGCAAGTCCACCATTTGGAAAGAGGAGGACTGCAGCACCAACAACTTTGGGCAGGGGTCGGTCAATTTTCTGCACCTTAGGAGGTTGGGCGCAACTGTTGTTCTCTTTTTCAATCGCCTCGCTGAACATGCGGGGGCCATGAGTGCGAGGAGCAGGAGCTCTGGACCGGGAGATGATGTCAAAAAGTAACACTCCCTTCTGCAGAGGTGGTGGACCTTGACTGGCGCAAGGGCTGGTGCCACTGGCGCTGCTGCGGGGGGCAGGATGGACCCCCAACTTTTGGAGCCACGTTTCCCCCAAGGCAAACCAAAGGGTTGACGCGGGAATGTGTTGACGCGGGGCCGGGGGTGCCAACTTTAAACCCCCTGGCCACGCTTCATTTTTCTCCCCACAGTTTCCCAAATTTTATACCCATTTTCGGCTCCCCCCGGTGCCCTTAAAGAAGAACTGCCACACCCCCGAGTATCGGATTTTCCGCCAACGCTTCGCCAAAGTGACTACTGCCCCCCCGCTGCCTCGCTGAGCCCCTGTCCCGCTTTTTTTGGGCCCTCCCGAAGGGGGTTTTTTACCCCGGGGCCAATTTGGGCTCCGACACACTGCGCTATCCTGCTGACCCCACGGCCAAAAGAAAACCTTGCTGGCTGGCTGCTCCCTGCCCGGCAAGCTGACGCCCTCTTCTCCGGGCCCGAGGGGATGAAGCCCTTGCCCCCCCCGGGGCTCCCAAGTGCGGTCGGCAAAAATCATCATCTTTTTGTGTTTCATCAAAATCCCTGCCTCATCACCGGCCTTGGTATGCAGGGGGCTGCCCCCCTCACAACATAACCCCCCCAGGGCACTCTAAAACATCTTTTAATTTTGCCCCCTTTCTGCAAGAAGAAAGGGATATTGGCCCCATTTCTTCCCGCTCCCAAAATAGCTCCCTGACTGCCCCCCCAAAATTTATTCTTCCTCGCTATATAGTGGCGCTGGCCCTACCACATAGTAGATCTCTGGTGAGGGAAACGGATGGGAAGAGGCGGGTTGAGGACAGGTGAGGGCCGTGACCCGTCCGGGGCCATGCCAAAAAGGTTGTGTTTTTCGTTCCCCCCGACTCTTGGGGGGGTTGTCATTTTGTCATTGGGGGAAGTGGTGCCTAGTAAACCAATCAAGAATTTGGGTTGCTGTCAGCCCGGCCGCTAGATGACAGCAGGTTGTGCCTCCCCGAGTCCCCCCGCTGCGACGCCCCCCTTGCGTGCGCGCCCTGGGCCTGCTCAGGAATATTTGTCCCTCTCCCATTTGAGGTAAAGAGCCTGCCCCCTCTCTGTTAAATACGGTTTGTTCTAAAATGTACAGACATTTTTGATGAAGATTTTCTGTATATGTAAATACACACCCTGTATTTGACTCCAAATAAACCCACTAAGAAGCTTGGGTAACCTTGGTATAAATTGCGCCCCAAAAGGGGGCGGGGAAAAATTTACTTGTATGTCCCGTTAAAAACTCTGTTTTTTTTTCTAAATGTAAAGGCTTAAATTAACCTTCGGTTAAATTATGCTACAGAATTTTTTTCTGTGGCGGTGAAAAAGAAAGTTTCTTTAACTGAGTGCAACTGCAGAAAAATACTTATGTCACGGGTGGTCCCGCAGCCAGGGGTCGGGCTGCGGGCGCACCCGTGTCTGCCCCGTGCTCCCCGGCCCGGGGAGGTGGCCCCGCGGTCGCGGGGCGGGCCGTGGGGTGCCGCCCCCCCGAGTGCGCCCATTTCCCCTCCCGCGCCCCTGTGTCCTCCGGCTCTCTGCCGGCTCCCGTCCTGGCCGCCCCCCCCCCTAGCGCGCGCGGGGGCTGGGTACTTCTTGAAATTTAAAGGGCCAGCGCGCAGAAATTTGGGTTGTTGTGACCGCGACCCTATAAAAGGGTTTCCGCCCCGGCCTTCCTTCCCGGATCTATAGTGCCTTACACCCCTTAGAAAAAGCGTTTTGTTCATTTCTGTCCCCGTGTACCGAACCATTACGCACCCGTTTTGACCACAAACCCCTTCCCCGCCTTCCTGCCTCCGCCTGTCCCCGTACGCCACTAAAATTTTTGGTCCCCGCATGCCTTGGCTGCGGCAAGCAAGTCCGCAGGGGGGGCGACTGGTAGTTCCCCGCCGCGCAAGCCCACCCCGCTTTCGGCGGGCTCTGGTGAAAACCGGGTCTATTTAGTTTCCCCGCTCCCTGGTAGGGTTACACCCCCGCTTGCGGGGGTCCGGGATCCACTCCCTGATCCGAAAACAGTTAGATCCGGCCATGGACCCCGCCAAGGTCCCCTCTCCCCGTATTGGGGGATCCAACCCATTGTCGTCAGCGGCGCGATTCCCCAAAAACCCCAGCGTTGGTCGCTGCCGACTTGGGCAAGCTCCTCCGCGCAGCAGCCCCCTTCTCCCCCAGTGGTTCCTCCCAGCTCCTGTTCCGCTGGCTTCGGGGGCCCCAAAGCTGCGACTTCTTACCTTCTAAGTTCGGGGGACCCCAGTTTTGCGGGTTTCATCACCCGTGCCCCATGCACGTCGAGTTGATGGGATAGTTCCTACGGAGGGGGAAAAAAGGTGGCATTCGTGGTCAGCTACTCTCGGGAAGGCTTGGTTTGGGGAAACTCCCCCTCTGGGACGGGGAACACCCCTGACCGCGCCCTACAGGCTTCCTCCAAAAATTCCGTGCTCTTGAGGAACTGACGGCATCGTCAGCTGAGACCATCCGAGCCTTCCCAGGGAGACTCCTCCTTTGGAGCTTGCTTACAATTTCGTACAGGGTCGGATTATCCGGGAATGACGCACCCCTTCCCCCACTTTTAAGAAGGGCCTGCCAGCGGGTGAAGGATGCACTCCCGCAGAGACACCCCGCCTCTCTGAGCGAATTCCATTTGGCCCCCCGCATTGATGTGCGTTTCACCGAGGACGGGAAGAGCTTGCCAGGAACGTGACCTGTCTGCCCCCCGACTCCCTGGCTAGCCCCTGTATTCCAAAAGCTCCCGCTCCCAATATGCAGTCTCACAGTGAGGAACCCATGCAGGTGGACGGGCTCACCTTCGGACCAAGAGCGACCCCGTCGCCGTTCGGAGATCTTTTTTTGTTTTGTCCCAAAGTCCTGCTCATCTCCTCGGGTTGCCCGCTGGCCCCCAGCGGCGGGAAACGCTCGCACCTAGGGCCCGTAGGAGAGGGCCCCTAGGTCCCAATTTTTCCCTTCCCCCGTCTGACGTGCCGGAAATAGTAGCGGCCCGGGGCTCTCTTTTCAGGCTCCTGTTCCTGGATTTGGGTCTGCGGAAAAATTTTCCCGCCCCCCTGGTAGCCCGTTATCGCCTGCCGGGTTTCCGGCTGGAAAGACCTCTGGTGATCTCTTGTCAGGGGGAACTCCCGAGCGCTTCCGTTCTCACCAGGCCGGTCTCCCCCCAGGTGGGGGCTTGCACAAGGAGAAGATTGCCCTTCCCGTGCTACCAGGGCTTGTCGGATTCCCCTTGGGGCTACCCTGGCTGCAAAACCCCCGCCCCTACGCTCGACTGGAAGACCCGGGGGGTCTTGGTTTGGGGGCCGAATTGCCCGGGTAAAAGTTGGTCGCAACCCCGCCCCGGGGCGTTTTCCATTCTCCGCGCCATCTCCCGCCTCTGCCCGGCCTGCCCGCAGAATACCAGGGATTTGCGGATGTCTTTTTGAAAAAGAGGGAGAACGCTGCCGCCCCCTCGGCCCTATGACTGTCCAATTGACCTTCTTTGGGACCCCTCCTCTGTGGCGGGTCTCCCCCCTATCCGTCCCGAAACCGGGCAGTCGGCCCACATCAAGGAAATTTGGAGAAGGGCTTTTTCCGCAAGTCCTCGTCCCAGGGGCGGTTTCTTTTGTTTAGAAAAAGGGTGGTTTTTTTCGTCCATGATGATACCGGGGGCTTAAAAGGTACCCTGGGAAAAACGATATCCGTTCCTCTAATCTCTGAAATCTTCGACCCGGGGGCCGGGGGGCCCAAAATTTTTTCCAAAATTGACCCCGGGGGAGCTTACAACCTCGTTAGAAACCGTGAAGGCGAGAAAGGAAGACGGGCCCTTTAATACGCGTGACGGAACTTCAATACTGGTGAGCCTTTCGGATTGTGCAACCCCCCAGCTGTTTCCGGAAATTTGTTAACGATATTTTTAGAGACCTCCCTATTCCTGCGTCATCGTTACCTAGACCCTTTGATCTTTTTCTATCCCCGACCCGTGGGGATGTGGCCGGTACTGAGTCGCCCCCGCAGTAACAGTTTTGCCCCAAATTTGGGGAAATGCCTTTTTTTATCGGCTAGCCTTCCGTTCTTTGGATACATCATCTCGGTTTTAAGGGGCCTACTGATGGCCCGAGAAGTTAGGGCCGTTCTACAGTGGCCTGACCCGTCGGGGCTTGGGCCATACAGCGTTTTTAGGGTTCGAAAATTACTACCCCCAGTTCATTCCCCCTTTTCCACACTGGGGGCCCAATTGTGGCCCTTACCAATCGAGACTCGGCCACAGGAGGCCGAGAGGATTTTCGGGCTTAAGCGGCCCCTTAAGCCCCGTTTGACATTTTAAAAAAATGCTTAATTTTTTTTTCTATGTCCCTACATGAAAAAAAACTAATATAACTCACGGCCACTTTTTTATTTCACCCGTCCAATGCTCGTTAACACTTAATTTTAATCAGCCAATCACAGGCGGCAACTCAGTGCATTTAGGATGGCAGGTCAAGACAATCTCCTGCAGTTAAAACCGAGTCCCCTATGGGGAAGAAAAGGGGATTTGAGTGCCTTTTAAGTGGCGGTTTTTGGTGCCAGAAGGGGGTCTGGTATTCAAAAACTTGTTTTTCTGGGATTTTCAGCAAACCATCTTAGGGTTTACAGAGAATGGTCCGAAAAAAAAAAAAACATCCAGTGAGCGGCAGTCTGTGGGGGAATGCTTGTTGTGCCAGGGGTCAAGGGGAAGGGAGCTGGTTCGAGTGTAGAAAGGCAACGTGATAAATAGCCACCGTTACAACCCAAAGGTAGGCAGAAGAGCATCTCTGAACGCCACAGTACGGCAACTTTGAGGCAGATGGGCTACAGCAGCAGAAGACCACACGGGTGCCACTCCTTTCAGCTAAGAACAGGAAACTGAGGCTCCAATTTGCCCAAGCTCATCGAAATTGGACAGTAGAAGATTGGAAAAATGTTGCTGGTCTGATGAGTCTCGATTTCTGCTGCGACATTTCGGATGGTAGGGTCAGAATTTGGCGTCAACAACATGAAAGCATGGATCCATCCTGCTTGTATCAACGGTTCAGGTGGTGGTGGTGGTGTCATGGTGTGGGGAATATTTTCTTGGCACTCTTTGGGCCCCTTGGTACCAATTGAGCATCGTTGCAACACCTTGTTGAATCTGTGCCACGAAGAATTGAGGCAGTTCTGAAGGCAAAAGGGGGTCCAACCCGTTACTAGCATGGTGTACCTAATAAAGTGGCCGGTGAGTGTATATGTAATGTGTTATGCATGCCCCTTTGAAATATAGATTCCATATATGATTATATGCATGCACCCTTTAAATCTCTCACTTGCAGGCTTTTTTTTTTTTTTTTAGTTTGTTAGCTTTTTGTATAGACTACTTATAGAATATGCTTTTAGAGAAATTTTCCTTAAAGGGCTTTTCTTACTACAAAGATCATATCTGTAATGATGAGGACAATAAAATAAGCATTTTTTGCAATTGGTTTGTATTACCTAAATCATTTAGAATAGCAACTATTAGCTAATCTGTGTGTTTAGCTCTATTTCTGCAGCCTGAGGTCGGGCCACGCCCCCTTTGCTGTGATTGGCCATCTGATATTTAGTTCAGCCAGGACATGCCCCCCCCTGTTCGACATGCCCCCTGTGCTGTAATTGGCTGTCTACACTCTCTATTCTTATTAACCTCTGAGCTGTTTAAAAATTAAACTTAAACTGGCTCCCTCAAATTTCTGTGCAATAAAGGATGCCTGAGCTCTCTATGATACTCTTACAGTGACAGCTCTATGTGAAGGATCTGGGCAATTACTGAGTATCTAGCTGCTAGATTCACTCTCCCACCCCATATAACACAGCCTTATACACCTGCATTGGTTTAAACAGTTCTACATACAGCCTGAAATGATGAAGCAAATGTGAGAAATGCAAACTGCTCCACCCTTTGGAGCAGGAGGTAGAAGGGTAGCAGAGTGCATTTCTCAAGTTTATTTAATCATTTCAGGCTGTATTAAAACAGTTTACAGCAAAGCAGCTTTTCTGGTTACAATGAGCTTGTGGAGGGAGGTCACCACACTGCAGGCATGAGAACTGACCATTGTAGGAGGTCTGCAGAGCTGTGACATCCTATCCCTTCCACTGCTCACACAGAATGATTATGATGACGACTAAGGAGGGGGCAGGGAGGGAGTGTGATGTCAACAGTCTTCAGTGAGGGAAGAAATACCTACTGGGAGGAGAGACCTGCTCCTGGGTTTGATGCCGTAAGACAGAAAGAAACAGCTCATATCTGCGAAAACCCCTTTAAAAATGGTCCAACGCCACCTAGAATACTTGAATATGGCCCTCAAGCTAAGAATTTTAGAAGAATCAAAAAAAGTTCCAGTCACCTGTTTTGAGTTGAAAAGTAAAAACTTTTACACACTTGTTCACCCTACTTCTTTATATTATACATATATATAATATGTATGTTCTGGGAGCTAACCAGGATTTAACAACGGTATAAAACCTTATACACACCTTCATAGCATGGCTGTATATAAAAGCTATATGTTTATTGATGAACTTGAGATAAATACCTGAGAGAATCCAAAAATACTTTAAAAAATTGAAAATGTTTTTCCTGCCTTGATGGCTTTTAGTCCCATTTTGGAGCTGAATACACACTACTCACAAAAAGTTAGGGTTATTTGGCTTTGGGGTTCAGTGAATCAGAAGTAAATTGAGGATTTGTTACAACCTATAGAGGGCGCAGTGAGCTTTCCAGCTCCTTTCCCATAATGCCTTGTGATATGCAGATGCTTAGTAGTTCGCTAAAAGGCAATCAAAACACTACACACCTTAACTGGTGCTCTCCATAAGGAGAGATGTTCCCCTTCTCTCAGCCACTCATTGCCTCCCACCAGTCAAGCCAATATCGCTCTGCTCTACACTGATGAGGGGCAAAACCCCGAAACTGCATATGTAGATGGCTTGACAATTATTCCTTTTTGCTTCTCAAAGATTCAGTGAATCAGAAGTAAATTGAGGATTTGTTACAACCTATAGAGGGCGCAGTGAGCTTTCCAGCTCCGTTCCCATAATGCCTTGTGATTGGCTTTGGGGTGAAATTTATTGAAAAATGTAGAAATTTCACGCTACGGTGATTTTTTTTATCCTGAAAGTAGGCCAGTTAAATCATAGCATACAATGTTGATTTTCTCATCTCAAACAATTTAATGAAACAAAAGCCAACAACAGTGGAGGGAATACACCATCAAAAAATGTCAATGTCTCAATAACGCTTCATGTGGCCTTGAGCATCAGCTTGACAACAATGACTCTTGCTGTTCACAAGTCAAGTTATTGAGGCATGGCATCTCACTCTTCTTGAAGCCTCCCTCAGGTCATTGAGGTTCAGGGTTACAGAGTTACGAACTTCTACACAAGAATCAGCTGATCCCACAGGTTTTCTAGGGGGTTAAGATCTGGAGAAAGTACAGGCCCCTCCATTTGAGGTATCTCAGTCTTTAACCCCTTAATGACACTGGACGTAAACTTGCATGCCGGTACAGGGCTTTGTAGCTAACAGACGGCGGTTACAGCGCGGTATGGTGCCGGCGCCATCCTGCGCTGTTTAACTCCTTATGTGCTGCAGGAAAACATCGCTGTGGTATCTAAAATGAAAGAGAAATGGTTCCGCGCACTGCTTCTCACTCCAATCTGCAAAGTCTAATCTATTAAAATGTAACATTATTTATCCAATATGCTGAACACCGTAGAAGAAATTCCACACCCCAAATTTTTTTTTATTTTTGGTCACTTCATGTCCCCTAAAAATTGAAATAAAAGGGATCAAAGAAATTGCATGTATTCCAAACTGGTATCAATAAAAAATACACGTCTGCCTGCAAACAAGGCACCCTCACTCAAGTCCGTAGGTGTTAGTAATAAAAAGTTATTGGCCGCAGAAAATTACACCACCAGGTAAAACCCATTAATATAAAATGTTTTGATTTTTTTTTTTACAGTACTACAACATAATGAAAACCCTGCATGTTTGGTGTTGCCAGAATTGTATGAAGCTTTAGAACACAGAGAACACAATTTATAACGGGGAGTGAATTCCCTTAAACAAAAAAATATTAAAAAAAATCCCCACAATCATGGCGCAAGTATGGTTTTTTTTTTTTCACATTTTGCCTCACTTGGAAATTTTTTGTGGTTTCCCAGTATATACTATAGTATGGCGAATAACATCATTAGAAAGTTCATCTTATCTTGAAAAATAAAAGCCATCGTTTGTGTAGGTAGGTGGAAATATAAAAAATTATGGCCCTTGGAAAGCGAGGAGAAAGACAAAAGTGTCAACAAAAAAAAAAAAAAAAAAAAAAAAAATCAAAAAAAGTAAGGTCCTTAAGGAGTTAATTCCCTATTGATGCAACCTTGATGAGCTGGAGCATTGTCATCCATGAAGATGAAATTAGCCCTGTGTTGTTAATGCAGAAACACAATGACTAGATTAGAGGCTTGCCACTGTACCATTTACAAAGTGCAGGGCAGTTCTGTATTGACTAGACACAGCTGCCCACACTGCAACACCAACATCACCACCAAAGGCTCATCTGGTGACAACAGTGGTGATGCATCATTGGCGGCCATAATTTCTGCTCAGAGGAAATCGACTTTCATCACTGAACAGCACTAAAGACCGTTGATCCCTTATCCAGTTTAGATGCTCCTTGGCCCATCGAGGACAGTGAGTCCTGTGCCTGGAGGTGTGGTTTACATCAGATCATGCTGATGTAAATGGTTACCAATGGTCTGACATGATGCTTGGTTGTCTCTCACCTCCCTTAAACATGCCTGGAGTTGTGTGGCATTCATCATCCAGTTCCACAGGGCATTGTTTACAATGAAGTGGTCATCAGTCTGTGATGTAGCCAAAGGACGTCCACTTCTTTGCCTTTCTGTGACTCTTCCAGTCTCTCTGTATCTCTGATACAACCTGCTGGTAACACTCTGACACACTAAGCTCAGTGGTAGTCCCTGGAGTCGATTGCTAAGCTCTTATCAATCGACTTGAGGCCTTAACAACTGGCTTAACGACCGACTGAAGTCCCCGAAGTCGATTGCTAACTCTTATCAACTGACTTGTCTTGAGGCCTTAGCAACTGGCTTAACGACTGTTAGTGACTTCACAACGCATTCATGTCCTAGAAATATCATATTTTAATATTTGTGTTTTGCAATTGCAATCAGTATGCATTGTAGAGTAAAACTTAACTAGAGTGGTTAACATTAACATTTTACAATTAAAAACCATAATTTTTACATTACACTATTTAAAAGACACATATGCTTTTTTTCAACTTGGGACACACATAAGATGATGTCATGTCTTTGTAAGTTTGGTTTAATGGCACCATCTGAGTTAATTAGAGACACATCTGTGGATGTATTTTATAACACACCATAAACACACTGCTCCTGTGTGTATCATAATGGGAAAGTCTAAATAAATCAACCAAAAATATCAGGAAGAGTTGTGGACTTACAAAAGTCTGGATCATCTTGGGTGCAATTTGTCCCTAAAGGGTTTTTCTCGTTCATCCGTACAAAACAATTATACACAAGTACAAACAAGATGGGAATGTCCGCCATCTTTCCCACTCAGAGATGAAAGTGCTTTGGTCCAACAACCCAAAGAACAAAAGCAAATGACCTTGTAAAGATGCTGGCGGGAACTGCTAAAATTTTTGGCATTATCCACAGTGAAATGAGTTACTGTATCAACATGGGCCGAAAGGCCCCACTCTTCCAGGAAGAAGCCTTACCCCAAAAAAAACATAGAAAAGCCAGATTCATGTTTGCTAATGCACAGGAACAAAGACCTACATTTTTGGAGGACATGTCTGAGGTCTGAGGGAATTAAAATTGACCTGTTTGGCCATAATGACCATCGTTATGTTTAGAGCAAAAAGGTAGAAGCTTGGAAGCCTAAGAACATCATCCCAACTGTGAAACACTGTTGTGGCAGCCTCATGTTGTGGGGTTGTTTTGCTCCAGGAAGGACTAGTGCACTTTACAAAATAGATGGCATCATGAGGAAAGACGGAAGAGAACAACAGGCTCTCACATCACTCACAAAAAATCAGGAAATTGTTATAAGAAACGCCGACAAGGGCGGCGTGGTAGTAATTCAAAACTACCAAGAATATAATAAAGAAGCACATCGCATCTTAGATGACGAGGTATACTATAAAAAAGTGGAACCCATAGTATATGATGATTTAAAAACTAAATATGCCCAATTTATAAAACAAAACTTTGATCAGGGCACTATATCTAAAGAGGAATTTATTTTAACAACTAAAGAAACCACTACACCTTTCTTTTACCATTTACCGAAAGTGCACAAAAGCACAGCAAATCCCCCCGGTAGACCTATAATCTCAGGTATAGGGTCAACATTATCTAACCTCTCTCATTTTTTGGACACCCAATTACAGCCATTAGTTGAAAAATTGCCGAGTTTCCTTAAAGATTCAGATACTGTACTCAGGGATTTGGTTTAGGATTACAATGGAATGAACAATATATTTTGGCCAGTCTCGTGTGACGGCTCTCTATTCTAATATTGAAATTCCTTGTGCATTAATACCATAAAAGATTTTTAGATACTGAGCCCATTTTTTTCTTCAGTTTTTAAAGGGTTTTTAATTGAAGGACTTGAACTCATTTTAAAAAACAATTATTTTAAGTATGAAAACACACATTATCACCAGCAGCTGGGCACTGCCATGGGGACTAGGGTTGCACCCTCTTTTGCTAACCTCTTTATGGGGTCCTTTGAAGCCAAATTCATCAACAATAGTCCATATGTGAAACACATTGGGTTTCTATAAAAGTATAATGATAAATTTATTGTTTATCTGGGAGGGATCTATAGATACCTTCAACAATTTTGTCGATCTTCTTAATAGTAAACACTGGGGTATACAATTTACAGCTACCTCAAGCCGCAGTGAATTAACCTTCCTCGATTTACATTTGTATATAGAAAACAACCAAATAATGTCTAAAACTTTCTTTACAGCCACAGACTCGAATAGTTATTTGGCGTTTAAATCAAACCATCAACGTAAGTGGATAGGAATATCCCTTCGGACAATCCCGCCGCATTCGAAAAAATTTTTACTGATACCAAAGTGTTCTCTACACAAGCAGTCACTCACAACTATATTCTTACAAAAAGGTTACCCAGCCAATCAACTAAAGGGGGCAATTACCCTTACCCAGGAGCAACATCTGGAATTTAAGAGTAAAAAAACAAAAGCTGATTTCAACCTCTGTTTCACTACCACGCACAACTCCCAATACAGGGAAGTGCAAGATATAATTAATAAGCACTGGGGGCCTTTGCTAAGAGATCCCATACTAAAAGGAGCCATCCCAGACAGACCACAATTTATCTATAGAAAAACCAAAACTTTAAAAAATATCCTGGCTGCCTCCCGTTTGAGACAACATAAAAAGATTCCTACAATTACAGAGAATACCACATTTGTAACATCTGGATCTTCGGCATGTAACCATCATTGCTGCAAGTGATGTTCTCTTATAGCAAACAGTGACCATTTCTCTTCTAATTCCACGGGAGAAAAATTTAAAATGAAAGATCACCTTAACTGTGCCAGCACGTACGTCGTGTATTCATTCACTCCCAAATGTGGTTTCCCCAATTTCGTGGGAAAGACATTTACAAAATGATCACGCAGACTAGTAAACCATCTTTATGATATAAAGCATAAACGTATGGTTTACAGTATTCCGCGCCACCTAGCGGAATTTCACAGTGATGAGGAGCCTAACTTTAGTATACAACCCATTGAACACATCCCTGAGTCTCACCCCGATCGTGCGAAACAACTGGGGTACCGTGAGTCTTACTGGATGTATAAATTGAATACACTCAGACCTCACGGTTTAAATGATATACACGAGTATCATTAAATAAGTTTTAAGAAAGTTTCTGAGAATCTCAAGATCAGCTTTTTAATTTTTATATGAGCGTATTCTAAAAAGACATCTGAGGAAGCTGATGTGTGTATGTCAGCGAAACGCGTTATGTTTGCACAATAAAAATTCAGACAAGAATAGCGATTGCTTCTTGTCCTTTACTCTTCTAGCGCTCTAGTATAGCGATCCCAAATTCAACTAACGGCAGTAACCTGACTCTAGTTATCTCCATTATCTCTCATGCCTGGCGTCCCACGTGAAATCCTAGGCGGAATCGTTTCGGAGCTGCTTCCTCGCTTTGGATAACAACCGAAAGAAAAGTGCCACAATACGTATATGCGTGCTGTACCGTCAATTTTGTACAGCCGCAATAGGTGAGCACTGTACAATCTCCTAGGTTGATTTTATTATTGTCATAGAATTCATCTGCACTTTTGTTTTCAGCTTTTTATTCACCCAATGATACTATCCATCTGAGGGTGAATACTTTTCTACCTATAGCAAGAAAAACCTTAAAATGTGTCTTTTTATATAGTTTTAACTGTTTTATATGGCTGATAGTTTGATCCACCATCCAAGGGTGCCTATTAAAAGTACCGCAGTACATATATTAATTAGATTGTGAAGTTTTAACTTTGAAGAAAACATTTAACTATGAGCACCATCAAAGTACAAGTCAAAATTGTCATGTATAAACGACATATGGTTAGCTCGGATGGGCGACATTGTTGAACGCTTTCCATTTAGAAGAAGTCCCTAGTCGAAAATAAGCTCTCAACTGGAACAGACGAAGCGCCCTGCGAGTCAAATATTTCTTTCCCACATTCCTGCAGACTTGGGAAAAGTTCTCTTTTCCAGAAGTGTAACGGATGTCATCATTTCAACTGGTCATATCGAAGATAATTTCTTATCTCTTGTCTAATTCGATTGTCATCTTCATCATTTTGCGACATAACCTGCATATGTTTCTTTACAAGCTTCATCTTCTTACTAACTGTTACTGGAACAGAAAAATTTGTACTTGTGCTTGACATCACCTCAATAGCACTGGCTGAAAAATATGAACTGATCTAGCAAAAGGCACTGCACTGGTTTTTCTATTCACCATGATGGCATTGACTGCTCGGAAGATTAACTCCTCGCTTTCTGCCGAACAGTGGTTTTTCTGCCGGACAAGGTAACTGCATCAGTTAATGGCAGACGCTTATCTAAGTTTTTCTTGACCAACTTCTTCAGTGACTTCAGCTCATCACTGTCCTTTGTATCCGGTGCACAAGTGTCCATGATTTCAGCTCGAACAAGTGGAATTAGTGACAATGAAGTGATGCGTGTGCTGACAAGGTCCGTCATGCCAGCAAAGCATTGCAGAAAACTGTTAAGTTCCTTCAGGACTTCCCATTCACACTGTCCCAGACACAAGTTGTAATGCCCAGTTTGCTTCAGTGCATTGGTAAGTTCGGTGCGCAGGTGAAGGAGGCTTTGGATCATGTGTAGGCAAGAACTCCAACGGGTTGGTATTTCGTTCTGCAAACGGTGAATCGTCTTGAACGTCGGCCTTGGCTTCTTGGCTGATTCCTCCTTTTCCTCGCTATTGTGTTCTGATGTTTCAGTGACAGCTTCAGCTTCTTCATCACTGTCATCCTCTGTGCCATTGTCATATGTGAACTGTTCATCCTTGTCTATGACAGATTTTGCCGCACAAATTTTTTCAAGAAGTTCAGCAGTGCCAACTTGTCTTGCGGCCATGACTTCAAGCTCAAACAGGTCAGTCTTTTAAATGCAGTGTTGTAACAATTTTCTTCATTCTGCAGGAGAGCCGTTATAACAGGAACTTTGACATTGAATCTGTAGTTAGGGAGAGGAAAAGCAGACATGAGCGACCAGTGCACATGGTCCGATATTTTCAATCGCGACGATACCTTTTTCATGTAACTTGGCCCATCGTGATTGGAGAACAATTTATTGCTCTTGTATTCTTGGCCAATTATCTGCACCAGTTCCTTGTGGATATTTTCATTTACTCTCCTGGAATCTGCTGCAAAATGGTTTCAAAGGAAAAAAGTCACAACCTTTCCCGTCCAGTCTTCAGTGATAAACTGAACACGCAGACAAAGAAATTGAACGGCATGATACTTGTCTGTCCACCAGTAGAAAAAGAGATTGACAGTATTCACTGAAGCCAGATCAACCTTGACTTTGTCTACCAGATCGTCATAGGGCATTCTGCACATATGATTTGCGCAGAGTGGATTCGTCAGGTATTGACAGCTGTGGGAAGTTCTTGCCGAAAAAGTAGCGGAATCCGCGATTATTCAGCATCGAAAATGGCTCAAGGTCCAGAGCCAACCACACCAGAAAGTCTGAATTTAGTTGTTCTTGGCTTGGTGCAGGCCCACTTGTAGAACCAACGCCAGACTTTTTCAACATGTCTTTTATAGTGCTCTGCTTCAGTCTTGTGTCTTTGCAATTATTCTAAAAAGATAACAATACAATAAATAGCATCAGAGTACTAGTGACCATAAGTATATACAGGCAGTCCCCGGGTTATGAATGGGATAGAGACTGTAACTTTGGTCTTAAGATGAATTTGTATGTAAGTCCGACAAGGGTACAGTGGGGAAAAAAAGTATTTGGTCAGCCACCTATAGTGCAAGTTCTCCCACTTAAAAAGATGAAAGGCCTATAATTGTCATCATAGGGCGACCTCAACTATGAGAGACAAAATGAGAAAACGAATCCCGAAAATCACATTGTCTGATTTGGAAAGAATTTATTTGCACATTATGGTGGAAAATAAGTATTTGGTCACCTACAAATAAGCAAGATTTCTGGCTCTCACAGACCTGTAACTTCTTCTTTAAGAGGCTCCTCTATCCTCCACTCATTACCTGTAGTAATGGCACCTGTTTGAACTTGTTATCAGTATAAAAGACACCTTTCCACAACCTCAAACAGTCCCACTCCAAACTCCACTATGGTGAAGACCAAAAAGCTATCGAAGGACACCAGAAACAAAATTTTAGCCCTGCACCAGGCTGGGAAGACTGAATCTGCAATAGGCAAGTAGCTTGGTGGGAAGAAATCAACTGTGGGAGCAATAATTAGAAAATGGAAGATGTACAAGACCCCTGATAATCTCCCTCCATCTGGGGCTCCACATAAGATCTCACCTGTGATGAACACTAACAAATTTATTGTTGCTCGAACATGCTCGTGCTGATGACATGATGTGTCAACGTTTGATTCAAGAGCAGAACCTTGGGCAACGTTTTCTGATTCTGTAGATGAGCAGTATAATGAGTAACTAATTTATTTAACAAAAGTAAAAAGCGGATAACTAATTATAGCCTCTAAAAGGGCTCCATCCAAAAAACTACACCCTTAAAAGCATTTAAAACCGCATTAAGGAGTTTTTTTTAACTCTGTATGTATTTCAAGATATGAAAGCGAAGTGGAGGTGAAAATTTCTAAATTTCCCTTTTTTTAACATTTTTATCATTATTCACTGGGAACAGGGGAGATGTGACCATGGAAATGCAACTAAAATTCCCCAGATTCTGCTGTTTCCATTGATATCCCATATGTGTCCCTAGTGCGCTATTTGGCTCAACCACAAACTAGTAGGAAGAGACCCACTTGACTTTGGGGTCTCATTTTCAAAATGATTTTTTTAGGGCGTCATTTCAGGTTTGAGGACATTCTAAGGTGCTAAAACTTAATAAACACCCCTAAAAAGACCCCATATTGGAAACTACACTTAATGATTATATCCAAGGAGAGCATCTACCCCACAGGTGTTTCACAAAATTTTTTTCAGATTAAGACTATGAAACTAAAGAATTTTTTTTTCCAACAATCTCCAATTTTAGCTGAAAACATTTAATTTTTACAAAGAATCATGGAAAAAACAGCCCTAATTTTGTTATGCAATTCCTTTCAAGTTCGTCAATACCCTATATTTGGGTGTAAACTATGTTGGTGGGTGTATGGCAGGTGTACAAAGGGAGGGGAGCGCTTTCTGGGCCTCTGGAAACACTTTGGTGGGTGCCATTCAATTTGCAAAGCCCCCAATTTAGCAGAAACAGGTGACACCATCCAGAAGTCACCCTATTTATGGATTCAATTGCAATGATATAAAATTTTATAAAATTTTTTATGTTTTATTACTTTTACACAATGGAAATATGTCTATAAAAATTGTGTTTTTATGTTGTCCTTTTCTGACAGCCATAACTTTTTATTTTTCTATATATGGAGCTGGTTATCGGCTTGTTTTTATTGATACAATTATGGGGTTCATAATATGACGCTTTGGTCACTTTTTATTAAGGTTTTTGTGGTGTGTTTTCAACAAAATACAGGGAATCATGTAGTGTTTATTTTTATTTTTTAAGTGGTCACCATGTGATATAAATTTACATGCTGGCTTTATCAGCAGGTCACTACGATTACATTTATACCCAATTTGTATATTTTTTTATTTCTTTATTGCTTTTACACAGTTAAAACCATTATTCAAAAAGGGGAAAAATCAGTTTTCTGTGTACGGAGCTGTATTATAGCAGCTTGTTTTTTGCAGGATGAGCTGACGTTTTTATTGGTATGATTTTTTTGGTGAAAAGGCTTTTTGATCGGTTTGAAATCCATTATTTGAAGGCAGGGTGAAGAAATACTGCAATCCCTAGTAGTGTTTTTTTTTTTTAACATTGCTCACTGTTTCGTATATGTGCCAAGTTAGTTTGCTCTGTACTAGGTCGTTTGATTACGGTGATACAGTACCCCGTTTATATTTATTTTTTTTTTTTACGTTGAAGCGCTTTAAAAAAAAAAATGCTTTTATTGGGTAAAACAATATTTATGCATCGCTATCCCTGATAGCCATAACAGTTTTATTTTTCTGTATACAAAAGCTGTGTAAGGACTTTTTTTTGTGGGATGAAGCAATGTTTTAATTGGTACAACTTTAGGGTTTATATGAGTTTTTGATCGGTTTTATTCCAATTTATGTGCTGTGAGATGAACAAAAATCGCAATATTTTTTTATTCTTTTTATGACGTTCAAAATAACATGATATATTCATAGGGTATGTCTTGCATATACAGAGACACAAAATATATGTACTTTAATTTTGGGTCGATCAGGAAAAGAGCAGTGTACATGTTTTTATTTTATTTTTTGTTTACCCCTTTTTTTCTTTATTTTTTACTTTTTTCACTTTTCCTTATATGGCATTTGAATCGGTATATGCAGCATTGCTGGTCACTCACCATGACAACAATTTAAAAATTCTCAATGACGACCACATTTGTTATAGATTACAGCTCTCCCAGACGACAAGCCTGATAAGCAATAATCAGGGATAGGGAAAGGAATAGATCCCGCCAAAAATTGTCATCTGAGATAAACTGTGTGGAATCTATTAAAAAAAAGTTTCCAACATTGGAAGCTCTTCACCCAGCTTTCCCCGACACCTGAAAAGCTAAGCAAAAAAAACAGGGACTGGGAAAGCACCCGTACAACCCATAATAACTATAGGGCTTCTACAAAGGTGGTACTTTGTCCGACCACGTTGGCTCCTTTCTCACGTTGGCTCCGTCTCAAGGGGCTCTTGCTGACAATAAAGTGGGCTCCTGCTGACAATGAAGTGGGCTCCTGGCCCTGGGATTTAAGGGGGCCTCTTGCTGACAATCAGGGGCTCCTGCTGACAAGCAGGGGCTCCTGTCCCTGGGATTTAAGGGGGCCTCCTGCAGTGCTTACAAACAAGTGGGCTCCTGGCCCTGCGATTTAAGGGGGCCTCCTGCTGACAATCAGGGGCTCCTGCTTGCTGACAATCAGGGGCTCCTGTCCCTGGGATTTAAGGGGGCCTCCTGCAGTGCTGAGAGAAGCAAGTGGGCTCCTGGCCCTGGGATTAAAGGGGGCTCCGTGAATTGGGGGCTCCTTGTATTAAGGGGGCTCCTGGCCCTGGGATTAAGGGGGCTCCGTGAATTGGGGGCTCCTTGTATTAAGGGGGCTCCTGGCCCTGGGATTAAGGGGGCTCCGTGAATTGGGGGCTCCTTGTATTAAGGGGGCTCCTGGCCCTGGGATTTAGGCTCCTGCTGAGTGCTGACAAATTCAATCACATTCACATCTTCTTAAACAGCTAAGGTGCTGCTACTGTCTGTGCTGCTCTGTGCTCTCAGTGCTCTCTCTGGCAGAAAATGGTCTCCTCCTCCTCACTCGCTGCTCGCTTTTACTGTGGCGCGAATGCTGGGGACTGACGTCACATCCGGAGTCAGACCCCAGCAACAGCAGCACAGCGTAGCAGTGGGGAGGAGCGGAAGACATGGGCGGTGTCGGGCGGTGACGCGTCGCAGAGCAGTGGGGAGGAGCGGAAGACATGGGACGGTGTCGGGCGGAGGGTCGCAGTCGCGGGGTCGCAAAGGTTTATTAGCGACGCGGCGCTGAGCGGGCGACACTGACAGGGCATAGCAGGCAGTGGCAATGCAGCAGAGTGAAACATTGATGTGCGTCTGCGCCGCTGCCGCCTGCCGCCGCCGCAGCCGTTACCTTAGCAACTGCTAACGACTTGGCACATAAACAATCGGCGGCGGCGCCGGGGACTACTCAGTGGCCACTTCCCTGCTTGGAGCCTCACAATGGCAAGGTAATGTTCATCAATTGTAATTTGTTGTCTTGGTCTCATGATGTCAAAATGAGAACAGCATGATGATGAGGACTGTTTAAATCACAATTCAAATTGGTCCCCTAAATTTATTGGGTGATTCAGGAATCAAACACCTGTTGTGAATTTTGTCACTAAACTCCTTGTTAGAGATTAGCAAGTTGTGCAGAAAGTACTGAAACACTGAACAGGTGGACATGTTCATCTAAAGTTAAGAGATGGTCTCAGTTCATTTGAAAAAAAGTTCAAGAAATGTTATGTTCATTCTGAATTTTCAACCAAAAACCAAATATCCCTAACTTGTTGTGAGTAGTGTACACCTTCCACATGCAGATAACTTACAGTTGCACAAGTAACTCATTTAATAAGGCAATGTTTCCTAAACCAGCTTTCTTCAGAACTAGGTATAAAACTGTAGCAATAATATATTTCAGATTTAAAGCTAAATTGTAATGCATACTTCAGCCTATGGGTGTCAGACTTGTACCATATATTTAAACGTTTAGTTTCCAGTTACTGAAACATAGCATGGTCTAAAGTCACCTTAAGTCCCCTGTGCACAATGTACAGACATTAAATTCTGTTCTTTTTGAGGCAGGCATTCATTGCATGTACAGGCTTACAATACCACCCAAATGTAAGTGCTCTATTTTGCTACAAGAACAAACAGCAAGTACAACTGATAAACATATTTCTTTATGAGCCGTTTCTAATGCACTCTTCTATTTCTAAAGGTAATTGAGAAATATCATTACTGTTATATGTAACAGAAATGATTAAACACAGGCAAGTCATTATTTTGACCGCTTCCTCCTTTCGATGCTAGCAGCATGTAGCTAATGAGGAAAGTCATGTGTGGCAAGCTGACTTGGTAGGTACATAAGGTGTGTGATAGGCTGTCTACCCAGATATTCCTGATTGGGGGAATGATTATTGGCTTTTGGGCTTAGGTTGTAATTATTTCTGAAACTGCACAGTTTGTGAACTGCTTCAATGCTGCTGTGGTGAAAGTTTGTCATGAATGGAACCATTGTGAAAACTGTGGTGCAACACGTCATTGATGTGTGAGGCGACATTGGTTACAAAAAGTGGATTGACACACTAAAGTGGAGCAGCTCACCTCCAAAACAAACCAGAAGCTACCAGACGTGTGTCTTAAATACAAGCTCAGTGAATCCTACTGTGTCTGGGGCTCGAAAGCAGATGTGTGGTCACTGCACCTCTGCTCATGCAGTTGCATCAGCAGAAAACGCGTCAATGTTTAGGGCAGTATTAGAAGTGAACCTCTGCTAATTGTTAAAGAACTGACTTCTCTGAGTCATGTTCTTGCTTCTTTAAATGGATTGACATTGACACATCAGGCAAGGAATTTTTAAAAACTGCGGTAAAAAAACTTTAATAGTAACCTCAAGACAATTCTATTTTCTAAGAGAACACAGTGTGTAATATAAAAATTTAGGGCCACATGTATGAAACTGTTTAGGTCTAAAACTCACTCTTTTGACCATAGTAACCTATGGGCAAAAAAGGGAGTTTTAGACCTTAACAGGTTCATACATGTGGCCCTTAGTTGGAATCTTAGTTGGCCCTTAGAAAGGATCATTGAACTGCTCTCGAAGGCAGAACACTATCCATTGTACCCTTTATTACATATACCCATGTCTTCTGCATTTCAGAAGGGAGTATAACGGTGAATTTCCCTTTTAATCCTGTAATGCCCTGTTCAAATCCTATTTCTGATGTATGCCTAGTGTGGGAATGCTAAGCAAATTTAGAGGATTTCATTTACCTGCCGGAGCCCTAAGAGTGTCATTTTGCTTTGAATCTGGTTGTCATACATCAATATACCATATAAAAAGTTATGGAATAGCAAAGTAGACAATACTGTTTCATACAAGGTATGCACCTTATACAGTGGCATCCCAGAGGCAATGTATGTCACTGTATGCCTATACAGTGATCCTCTTATCATATACCCTTAATGGATTTATGGAGAGGGAATAAAAGAGGGAAGTGAGTAAGCTGCACACAGTGCTAGTGGCACTATATCAACAGTGGCATGTAAAGCAGGCTGGCAGTATGCCTGAGACTCTCCTTCCTTTCCTTTCACAGACCCTGTAGCAGGCAGACATGAGAGTAATGTAAGGCTGTGCTATGAGGGGCAGTGTTGCCACTGAGAGAAGGGGGAGTGGGATGTATCAGAGAGTCAGAGGTAGACAGTGTAACGGTGCTGCTGGACTTCTAACAACAACCTGCAACACAGAGATGTACACCAAGAGTCATATGAAATAGCAATACAAAGCACATCAATAAAAAGACTCAGCGCTTGATGATTCGGCCAGTGAGCAGCGGGAGAATGAAGACAGATACAGTTTGGTGGAGATTTAATGTGGGAACAATCCAAGAATTGGAGAGGAATAGGGATAATGTAACTCCAGATAAAAACAGACAACAAGACAGACATAACACAGAAATTTCTTCTGACCCAATAGGCAGGAAAGACAAAATGGCATGTCGTTTGTAAAACACCGTGATGAGGAATAGTGCAAAGTGTAGGTGTCCTTCAAACTAACTATTTTCTACCAACAAGTGAGGGCACACGAATTAACTGATCTTAAATAGTATACACTATAACTATATACTACAACTTCCTTTATGGGTGGGCATCGGCCACAGCTTTATTAACTCTTAATACATTACACCATAACTGTTATTTTGAAAATGGGATTACGCCTCTACTAAAAACAGCAGAATATACTAAAGTAATGCCCAGCACTTGAGGAAGATGTTATTGTGCTTGAGTAAACGAGTATTGCAACTCTAAGTACAGATAGTATAAATTATTCCACAGCACATGCAGGTATATATGATTTTAAGCGTAATTAGTTTAGTATATGCGGTCACACTTCCTCAAGCTACATATCCTTGCTATGTCTATTTATGTATGGAAATGATATTTTGTAATCTTTAAATAAACCTCATAAACTAATTACGCTTAAAATCATTTATACCTGCATGTGCTGTGGAATGATTTACATTATCTGTACTAAAAACATCGGCAGCATTTACTGTCCACTGCCATCCCTTCCATAAGAACAAATACCACAAGGACAGCAGCTATAATTAAACTGCTCTCCAACCTCCACTAAGCAGAAAAAAGGCCTGCTTTGGAGCCCAGACAAAAAAATTAAGGGCAGTATCATTCACATGCACCCCATCACATCACATCAGCCTGCTATTATTTACCTCAAGCTGATGGTCAGACCACTACTCCTCCACAACCTCTTAGAAAACATCTTTAGTGTTAACAGTGCTCCTGGTGTGCCTTGCTGCACTATTGTTCTGGGCTCCTTGCTACACTACCAGTGGAACCATCTTTGACCATACAAATAGGAGTTCCAAGAATAAAAAACACTAAGGACGACATGTATGAATGGGGCTATGCCAGTTTTCTGGTGTGTTTGGAGGCAAAAAACCTGTTGTAGCCCCTGTCCGACAGATGTATGTACTGTCCTACATCATAAATTGGAGCATGCGCTTCAGACCCGACTAGAGAGGTGCAATCCCTTTGACACATAAGACGCCGGTATTGGAAATCGCACATGGTAACTGGCAGGAGTCCGTTATCACTTTTTTTTTTTTACCAGGGCCCAAAAACATGTCATATATATGGTGACCGCAAGAACATCCCAACAGGGAACATGGAGGTTCAGCTGCCAGTGCCGTAGTTATAAGGGGTGCAGTGGTAGCTAGGGCTGCCGTCGGTCATCTATTAACCTTTTCAGGGCCCCGTGCAGCAAAATCAAATGGGGCCCCCACCCTTTACTAGTTCCTATTTTTAACATATCAGTGGGCCCCTTTTTGATTAGGGCCCTTGACAGTAGTACTTCTCTATTGGCACCCCTTTTACAGTAGCCTGACGCAGAACTGAGCCAAAATGACCTTTCGGACACTCAGAATAAAATTTGCAAGAAGAAATGACTATTTTAAACAAGATTTTTGTGAATAGGTTATTGACTATCGCTGTCTTTTACAGCAGTATGACCCCAAAAGCAGGCCATCAGCGATTGGGCGTCAGAGCAGACAAAATAATCCTCTCGGGCCTCTTGATCTTTTGAAATGCCTTCTGACGCCAACCACATTGTGTCAAAGAGCTCTTCAGAATATGGATTATCTAGTGCGGTCTGCTTATTGGGTGACATTTGGCCCGTCTTTGCTTCAGTTTGGACTGACGATGATGATGATGATGATATTTGTGGCCGTGACTGAGAGGAAGAGGGATTAAAACCACTGGGTGCAGGGTGTGTTAACCACTGAAGAACAGATTGGCGCCACTCTTCAGAAATGAGACGCACAGGGAACCAACCAAGTGATGACAGGCCATGTTCAAAAATATAAAAAGGTCAAGATTTGTTCAGTCTCTTATTGAAAAACTGTACTCCAAAGGCAGCAAATCACAAGTGTTCTTAAATCCCTATAATTTCCAACTGGCAAATAGGATTACAAACAGAATTGTTTCTATGGAATATCTGTGAGGGTCTTATGGAAGAATGGTGTCCTGTACACTGGCTGTCCCCCCAAAACTGCAGCAAGGAACTGAAAAGATGAGGACTGCGTAGCTATAGCAGGTACAGTGGTAGCAGCGGCTATGGGTTCCCTTTGACACGCAAGATGCCGGTATTGGAAATGGCACATGGTAACTGGCAGGAGCCCCTTATCACTTTTTTTCACAAGGGCCCAGGGCCCACATGTCATACATGTGTTGGCAGCAAGAAAATCCCAACGGGGAACATGGAGGTTCAGCCGGCAGGACCGTAGTTATAGGGGGTACAGTGGTAGCCAGGGCTGCTGTCACTCATCTATTAACCGTTTCAAGGCTCCATGCAGCTAAATCAAATAAGGCCCCCACCCATTACTAGTTCTTATTTTTAACATATCACTGAGCCCCTTTAAGAGTAGGCACCTGACAGGAGTACTGCCCTATTGGCACCCCTTTTACAGTAGCATGACCCCAAAACTAGCAAAAATGACCTTATGGACACTCAGAATAAAACTTGCAAGAAGTAATGAGTATTTGAAATAAGATTTGTTTGAATAGGACATTAACTAACAGTGTCTTTTAAATTGCCTGTCCACATAATCAGCATAAATGATATTTTTGACTCTCAGAATAAGAGTTGCTCTAATTAATGCAGATCTTTTATGTGGTTGCCATGATGACAATGCAACGCTGACAGTCGGGCCGAAGCAGGATGCGAATGCCGGTAGTGTGAGCTAAGACCTCAAACCTTCCTCAGGAGTATGTCAAGACCCGGGTAGCACCTGAGAAATTTCTGCCTATATGAGAGCGCTTGCCCCTCCATATGAAATTCGAAAAAGCCTTATGTAGAACCATTACATCCTTATGCTTAAGCAACAATGGAATATTTTGCAAAGCATATTGTCCCATTATGCCATGAACTCGTTGGGAATGGGCTCAAGGAGCTGAGTGCGGACGAAGTGAGCTTCTCCTGGAAACACTGGCTGATACTCCAGTTCCACCCAGGTGCCCTCCTCCTTGGCTTCCTTTTTCTTCCTCTCGTTTTCCTTGACACGGCGGAGGAAACTCTCTCTGCTCTTGGAGTGGCGATTGTGCTCCACACGGATGTTGATTCTTTTGGCAAGGATTTTACCCTTGATCTGGTTTTTCACAATTATACCCACAACATGCTGTGTAACATTGTAGATCCTGCCAGACTTGCCATGATAGCATTTATGTGGCATACCTTTTTGTATGGTGCCCATAACCTTTATGTACACAATGTTGCCCTTCTTGTAGATACGCATGTATTTTGACAAAGGCACAACTCCATGTTTACGGAAGGGTCTGGAGAACATATACTGGGTTCCACACCTTTTGCCTCTTGTGTTCGTCATTTTCACACCTGTAGAGATGGCAAGTCCAGCGGAAAGAGAGGAACAAGCTTCCTTTTCCTCCTCTGAGGGCATCAGTGATTGGGCATCACAGCAGACAAAAACATCCTCTTGGGCCTCTTGATCTTTTGAAATGCCTTCTGACCCCAAACACATTGTGTAATGAAAGATCTCTTCAGAATATGGATTATCTAGTGCGGTCTGTTTATTGGGTGACATTTGGCACATCTTTGCTTCAGTTTGGACTGATGACGATATTTGTGGCTGTGACTGAGAGGAAGAGGAGTTAAAACTGCTGGATCTAGGGTGCGTTAACCACTGAAGAACAGATTGGCGCCGCTCTTCAGAAATGAGATTCACATTGAACCGACCAAGTGATGACAGGCCTGACTGCCCTGCGATTGACGATGTGCTCGCTTGTGTGTTGTCCAGAACACTGAAAGGAGTGCCTTGTCTTGTACCTTTAGCTCCATGTCCTACAACCTTCCTTCCTCGCTTATCACCTCTAGTTCGCTCCATGTTCAAAAACATAAATATTAAAAAGGTCAAGATTTGTTCACAGTCTCTTATTGCAGAACTGTACTCCAAAGACAGCAACTGTTAGGCACGGAATGACTGTCAAGGTGGCACCACTTTTCATACATGTTGCCCTAAATGTTCCGCATCAAACCTTTTCACTGACAACAGCTCAGTCAACTGTAAAAAACATAAATCATTGCCACTAGCATGTAACATCAAAATCACCAGTACTTGTAGGCCCATGCTGATGGAAAGGACCTGTTGTAGAACGTGGAGGCCCTGCAATTATCAAATTCCCTACCAGTAGATGTCTGCCAACTGGAAATACAGACTGTGTCAAGCAGGGCGCCATTCAGCCTTCTGTGTTTCACACAGGTTGACCTAGGAGACACAATTTTAGTTAATGGGATCATGATAAACATAACTGGCATAGCAGGGCGGGTATTACCTACCAATAAAGATACATTTCTCAAGTCAGCACATCTTCCAAAAAAAGTGGTTTTGTTATAAGCTTTAAAATTCCATGAAAAGCAGGATCACATGCTTACGTTTCAGGTCGATCATTGGTTCTTGGTCACAGCATAGAGTCTTACTTATCCCAAGGAAAACCAAGGATATACATGCAAAATGTCTACACAAGTATATAAAATAACTGCAAATTGTAACTGTTTCAACAAAGAAACAACATAAATATGCAAAAACAAGTTTTAGTTTCATTGAATACATATATAGAGTGTGTGATAATATGTTGATAACACTGGAAGTACAGTATATATAGAAGAAAATAAAACAAATAAAAGAATACATAAATGAACATAATATAGACTCATTTATACCATAGAGTACAGATCAGTTCAAAGAACACTGAATATAACTATGTATATCACAACATTGGGGAAGTATTGTGACCGATTGCTAAGGCTTCTAATAAATATAGTATAAATCTGATCATTCTATAGGGATATCTTGCACCAGGGGTTAATATCCAATATGCTTATCTCAGTAGAATTTTATGTTTCCCATCCTCCTTTGGGGATTTTTTGATTAGTTCAATGCCAAAAAACTAAGTGTTTCAAGTTGCGATCATGCACATAAATGAAATATCTGGCGGCCCCAGAAATGTTTCTTTGTTTTTTCTGTCAAAAATATAATCAGAGATGCGGGTTTTTATCTTTCTTGTTTAACAACTTACATATGACAAATTACACTATTTACAATAAACAATGTATTTTGTGTTTTGTGTGTTGTATTTTAGAAAGCTTATGTTATATTTCTGGTTGCCGAGTTGAAAAACTCCTTTGTCTTATTTTTCACAAGGGGACAGACATTACATCTGCTTCCTGCACACATAAAAAACCCTCTGTGAGAGCCAGCACTTCTGAATGACTGCATGATTGTTATTGCTATAATAAGTTGGAGAAACTATGTCTCTGAGGCTGCATGTACATTTGGGTACACATGGAATCCCTCGAGAAATAATATTTGATACTACATCATCTTGATACAATATTGGAAGATACTTAAATATAATGTTATGGTGTTATAATAAGGAAAAAACAAACAAATAGTACTCAGTGGAAAATTATAATCACTAATGTAAACACCGAATTTATATAAGCGCAAATTGTATAGGGTGTAAACAATTAAAACATACCTTTTATTAATAATGTCATAAAAACATAAACTGTCAGACAACAATACCCAATGGGAAAAAGGAGGGATAAACAAACTAACCGTAGAGACCCTACACTGACCCTAGTAAAATTACAGGAGACACGTCCCGTTAGGAAGACCCTGTCTCGAACCTCACTAAACTACAGTAACCCTATAATAAATCCTAAAGAGATACCTACTAAACACTAACTAATAATAGATAAGTCCCATAAATGATAAATAAGTCCCAACATGTTTCATATTGCCAGTATTCCTCAGGGGACTAATATGGCTGATAGGCACTTGATGAAAGAGGGTGCCCAAAAAAAAAAAAAACAATTAGAGTCCATACCTCTAAAGTAATGTCCAATCCAAAGGTGTGTCTCTAAAGGTAAGAAAAGTGTAGACTTACCCGTAATGAAAAACTCAAAGATAAATGACGGGGTAAGGTAGCCCCAAAATTAGGGTAAGGTAACCCCCAAGTGTCGTCTCATCTATAAAGAAATAGACATTTTGCCATCAAAACCCAAAGGTGAAAATACATATAGGCAATAAACGTCCACAAAATGAGTAAAACTCACCAAGAGACCAGACACTGAACAGATCCCAACAGGAGCGCACCTATGTTAAGGTGTCAGACAGGATAAACCACCCTGCTAAGTCGGCGCCGTCAATGTGCCAAAGACCTGCATCTAAACACAGAGTGCAGCGCACTTCCGATTCCGGCGCAACAACATGCATTATGGGAGAGAACGTCGTCACCATAGTATCTGCCACGAGCAAGATGGCGGCGCCCATAGCACGCACGGGAAAAGGGAAGCGACGCCACACATGAAGGTGCAACGCCGCCCACCCACCGCCGCCGCCCACACGACCCGGAGCGCACCATTGCGCCGCCCCCCACTCCAGACAGCATACAGGTTCAGACTTCAAAAGCGTTCATAAAACGAGTGACCAAAATCTCCATGCACATAAATGTGGGTTCAATCAATGGCAGCTACTTCACTAAAAAAATGTGTGTTTTTTCATATAGAGGATCAAGATTTTCCCAAAATAAAAAAAAAATAAAAAACCCCCACCTTTAAATGTAACAAGAAAAATTCAGTTGAACATTAAGACCCTGCGGTGTGACAGTCTTTAACTTAAAAATGCAAAAAGTTTCATGTCGCAGGAGTAACTTATCCCAGTCTCCTCTCCTATCAGTGGATTTTATAACATTAATAGCCTTGAATTTTATACGAGTGGGATCCCCCCATGTACCACATTGATGTGACATGCTATAGAAGTATCGCGATTGTGACGGATATCATTAACATGTTTGCTCACCCTTCTTCGAAATTTCCTAAAGGTTTTACCCATGTATTTTAAACCGCAATTACAAGTGGTCCTACAGTTCACAAAGTGTCTAATTTCAAAATCCTTCAAAAGAACATACTAAAGAATGTACCCCTAGTCTCAATAAATGGCATGCTACACAACCACTACATCTATAGCAGCCCTTTGGTTTTTGTCCTAACCAGGTGACATTAGTTTTAGGGGGACAGAAGTGACTATGCACTAAAAGATCTTTCAAATTTTTGCCTCTCCTATATGTGATATGAGGATAAACACCCACCATATCACATAAATCAGGATCAGATCTCAAAATAGACCAATTCTTAGTGATCATCTCTCTCACCTCTTTTGCTGCTCCATCAAAATCCGCAATCAAGCGAAACACAGAATCCTCTTGGTCCCAATTACTGTCTTTGATTGCCAATAAAGAATCTCTAGGTGAGGAAAGTGCATTTTTAAAAGCATTTCTCAAAATTCTGTCTGGGTAGCCTCTCTCCCTAAAGCGAGAATGCAAAGAAACCGCTTGCTTTTTAAACTCTTTGTGGAACAGCGCCTCCGGCCCCTACTGAACTGACCATCAGGTAGACCCTTCTTAAGTGGGACAGGCTGACTGCTGTCCCACCTCAGAAGGGAATTAGTGGCTGTAGGATTACGAAATATTGACGTCTCAAGTTCTCGCACCTCGTTCTTAGTGATCAAAATATCCAGGAGTGGAAGAGAATGAGGATTTATCTCAAATGTAAAACGTAATCCAATATTGTTGTTAACATTAAGATAATCTACAAATCCCTCAAAATGCTCTTTGGTGCCAGTTCATATAATCAGAATGTCATCTATATACCGTGTCCAAAAAAGAATATTATCGGTACCCAATGGATTCGTATCACTAAAAACACAATTGTCCTCCCACCAGCCCAGGAGCAAATTTGCGTAAATTGGCGCACAGGAATTACCAATCGCAGTGCCCCTGATCTGGTTGTAGACTTTTCCATCAAAAGTAAAAAGATTTTTTGTGAGAACACGTTCAAGTAAAGCAAGTACAAATCCATTGTGTGGTCTAAATTGACATCCTCTCGTATTGAGGTATGTCTCCACTGCCCGAAGGCCACATGAATGAGGAATAGATGAATACATCGCCTCCACATCTATGCTTGCCAAGAAAGATGAAGAAAGAACGCGAAGACCCTCCAAGCGCTGTCACAAAAGGTGCAAGTATTTTGTCCAAATAAACACCAACATTGTGACACAAGCCTCCCACACCCGAGACAATCGGTCTACCCCGCAAGGGTTCAAGTCCCTGATGTATTTTAGGCAAGCAATCGAATGTTGGAAGTTGTGGTGTATTAGGAAACAAAAACTTAAACTCATCTTCATTTATCAATCCCTCCCTTTTAGCTTCTATTAGGGGGGGTTTTCAACTCTCCCTTGTATGTTTTCAAAGGATTTTCAGAGCTATCAAGATCATGCAAAATTCTCAAACACATGGTCCTGTATTGATCCACACTAAGTACCACCACATTTCCACCTTTATCTGAAGGCTTTACTACAATTGTGGTATCCCCAGACAGTGCCTGAATAGCTAAATATTCCTCCTTACTACAATTCCATCTACTGGTCTTCAAATTAGCAGACTCAAGTTCTTTTATAGTGAGATCAACAAATAGATCAATACATGAAAAATCACTTTGTGGTGGCATTTTAGTACTTTTATTCTTTAGTGATGTGAAAGGACCCAAGCCCTCACTGCTGTTAGGTTCATCCACAAGTTCACTTAAGAGGCGGACATCCTCAAGAATTTCCAGAGGAATCCCCAACTCAAGACACTCATGTCTGTCCCGATTCTTAAAAAACTTAAACCAATGCAGTTTGTGAGCAAACAAATGTAAATCCTTTGCCCAATTGAAAATCTGAAATCTCCCAGTAGGGACAAAAGAAAGTCCCCTCTGTAATACTGCAAGTTCATATTTGTTTAAATCTCAATTGGACAGATTAGAAATTCTAAAAGCTAAAACTAAAATCGGGTGGTGGGTGGGCGGCGTTGCACCTTAGTGTGTGGCGCCGTTTCCCATCTCCCACGCATGCTTATGGCAGGTACTATGTTGACGACTTTCTCACCCATAATGCATGTTGTTGCGCTGGAACCAGAAGTGCACCGCAGTTTGTATTTAGACGCGGGTCTTTGGCACATTGACGGCACCGACTTAGCAGGGTGGTTTATCCTGTCTAACACCTTACCATAGTTGCTATTTACCCTTGGGTTTTGACAGCAACATGTCTGTTTCTTTATAGATGAGACAACACTTGGGGGTTACCTTACCCTAATTTTGGGGCTACCTTACCCGGTCATTTATCTTTGAGCTTTTCATTACGGGTAAGTCTACACTTTTCTTACCTTTAGAGACACACCTTTGGATTGGGTCATTACTTTAGAGGTATGGTCCCTAATTTTCTTTTGGGCACCCTTTTCATCAAGTGCCTATTAGCCACATTAGTCCCCTGAGGAATACTGGCAATATGAAACATGTTGGGACTTATTTATCATTAATGGGACTTATCTATCATTAATTAGTGTTTAGTAGGTATCTCTTAAGGATTTATTATAGTACTAGTGTAGTTTAGTGTACATAGGGTGAGGTTCGAGACAGGGCCGTCCTAACGGGACGTGTCTCCTGTAATTTTACTAGGGTCAGTGTAGGGTCTCTAGGGTTAGTTTGTTTATCCCTCCTTTTTCCCATTGGGTATTGTTGTCTGACAGTTTATATGTATACATGAGAGTTTTTATGTAATAATTAGGACTAAAGGCTGTTGAAAAAGTAATAGGAATTTATTTTGAGTCTTTTTGGATGGGAACTTAAACTTTAAAATCAAATACTGAGAGACATATCACTCAGACTATTGTTTTAAGCATCCATTATTTATACCAGACCTGGGCAATGTATGGCCCGCGGGCCGCATCTGGCCTTCCAGCTCGGTGGATGCGGCCCGCGGCGTACGATGCCCAGGTCTACTAATAGTAGTGCTGATGGCCGCCACGGCCGGGTATTGCTGAGAGGCCGCCTCGGGCCGTCAGCACTACTATTAGTATCACCTGTACTGGTGTATTAGGCAGCGACGCGATGAACTCCGCTCACCACGCCGCTGCCTCTCCTCGGTGCACACAGAGTAATAACTCTGTGCGGGCCCAGGAGCTGCCGGAGGAGCGTCCCGGCGCTGGCGGCATGATGTCCTCACGCTACCAGCCCGGGTAGCACCTCCGATAGAAGATGAGCGCGCTCAGCTGGGAAGGAGGTAAGCCAGAGTGAGTATTAGTGATTGTTATTTTTAATTTTGGTCAAAACTATATACCTGCCTGTGGGAAGCCCTATCTATATACCTGCCTGTGTGGAGCCCTAACTAGCTATATACCTGCCTGTGTGGAGCCCTAACTAGCTATATACCTGCCTGAGGGGAGCTGTATCTATCTACCTGCCTGAGGGGAGCTGTATCTATCTACCTGCCTGCGGGTACCTATATCTATATACCTGACTGACTGAGGGGAGCTGTATATACCTGCCAGACTGAGGGGACATACATCTACATACCTACCTTACTGAGGAGAGCTGTATATACCTGCCTTACTGTGTACCATGAGAAAGGCAGGTATATAGATACATCCCTCAGCAAGTTTCCACAAAAATAATCCCCCAACAAACGATTTTTTTCCCCATTCACCCTATGTTTTTATTAGTCCGGCCCTCCAAAAGCATCGCACTTTCTCATGCGGCCCCATGGGAAAATTAATTGCCCACCCCTGCTTTATACCCTCTAGCTCAAATCTGTTATTGATATTTTTACACTTGTTCTGATAACTTTGTCAGCTTTTTTAAAATAATATTTAATTATTGACATTATCACCTACCAATCACTACAGATTCTAGACCACAATGCAGGCTTCCTCTGTGTTAGTGCCCATTCTGAATGAATGCATGACAAATTCAACGGCATCTATCCTCAATAGTGGCAAACAGTTCTTTAAAACCAAACAAAATGTTACCTCAAGGAAACCATCCTAATGGCCAAAAACTGCACTCCTGTTCACGAATGACCATAAAATCAGAAACCAAACAAAAAGGGCAAGCCATGACTGAAATCCCATGTAAAACAAACCACTCCCAAACTGATTGGTCTCAGAACGACAAATCCGAATAAAACCATATCCAAAACAGGACATCTTTGTAAAGTTGTGCGACCTAGATGCCTCCACCAATTCCTTAACTCTCATAGCACCATAAATCACAAGAGATCACTCACCACCAGTCAGAACTGCAGAAGAGGCCACTGAAGGAACCAACATAAGTGCTGTGGAAACCACTGGAAGAGAATTGACGTCAGCTCACAATGCCTCAACCAAATAAATCTGCCTGAGATTTCCAAGCCTTACGACTGATTCTCACTGGATTAGGATGGGGATCTCCACCTGGACTGCCAGGACCTCACAGACATCAGTGATGATCAGAAATAATCAGATGACCTCAATTTAGAGCACCTGGCAGTACTATGGAACCCGAGGAGCTTTACCTGTCATGCCAACTGGACCACTCATGTAGCAGGTGGGCACCTGAGCTCAATCATTGGTCTGGGTGGGTGGGTGTTCAGGATTAAGTAGTAGGCCCTACTCAATCATTTGTCTGGGTGTTCAGGATTAAGTAGTAGGCCCTAGCTCAAAATCGCCAGAACTGGATTGAAGTAAATATGACACCAGCAGAAGCTGGTACAAATGAGTAGCTAGGGCAATCACTAAGGGCCACATGTATGAAAACAGTCTAGGTCTAAGACTTTCCTTGTTGCCCATAAAAAACAATCAGAGCTCCCCTTTCATTTCATATAGTGCTCTGAAAAAAAATGAAAGGGAAGCTCTGATTGGTTGGTATGGACAGTTTTCATCCATCTCTCCCTAAGTTTCCAGAGGTGAACACAAGCAATTGCTAAGGTACAAGAAGATTTTGGGCATATTGTTTTTTTTTTTCTATACTGCATTTTTTAAATAACATATATCAATTTGGGCAAACCATAAGGTAGCCATGAAGTAAAAAAAATAAAGAAAGTTTACAGCTCTTCAGTTCACTAATATGTTCAGACCGGTAAGTCAATTGCATAATCAGAGGTAAACTGTATAGTTTACAATGAAATCAAAAAGGGGTAAGGTATCTCAATAGAGAGAAGCACTATGTCAATGTGTGGAGGCTTAGGCCGACATGTATGTATGGGGTTGCGGCAGTTTTCTGGCCTCAAAAAGTTTGTTCTATAGATGAAAAGTTGCACTCCAAACTTTAGCTATTTTAGTGCGCCAAAAATTAGTGGCGTTCTAGGTTCTTCTTAGCAGTAGACACATTTATGATTCTTTGATGCCAAACCTAGGTGCAGAATAGTTAGAACAGCCAGACCAGGTTAATGGTGGGCTGCCTGAGCCAGACTTGTCGTATCGGCACTAGACTGCGCCTGTATGTATGAACTGTAGAAGAACAGTTTCATACATTCTGGCGCATTCTGCTCTACCTTAAAGCCATTTAGAACTGGCCTGCCAGTGCCAGGAATCATACATGTCGCCCATAGTACCTTTTCGCTCTACTAAAATGTAAATATTCTAAAAGACTTATGGAAGAGAGGATGGAACTTTAATTGAATGTAGCATTTCTCAAGTCACGTCTGCTTTGCTGAGCCTTGGAGAGTTAAAGGGATTCAAGTCATGTCAGTTTTTCATCTGCATACAGTTATTTTGGGGGTGTTTACCTCTCATCAGTGCAGAACAGAACTTACTGGCTGGACAAGAGTCATTGAGTGTGGCTCAAAAGGGGTAAGATATATTATTACGGAGAAGCACTATGTGTGTGGAGACTTAGGGGCACATGTTATGAAAACTGTCTAGGTCTAAAATTCACTTTGTTGCCCATAAAAAACCAATAGACCCCCTTAATTTTTCCAGAGCACTATATAAAATGAAAGGGGAGCTCTGATTGGTTGCCATGGGAAAAAAGTCAGTTTTAGACCTAGACAGTTTTCATAACATGTGCCCCTTTAATGCCTTTTTACTCCCCTAAAATAAAACTTAATCTGTACATGAATAAGTAAATGTTCTCACAGCACAAATGAGTAAAAAGGTAAAAATATGAGAGGGAAAGTAGAAGAGCTTGATACAGGCAGAAACATACGGAAAGATCCGTAAATAGGAAGCAGTTAAAATACACTGAAGGACTTATGGGTAACAATATCGTTAAGAAATAATTAATTGTTTACCTGGCTGTATTCTTGTACACACAATTACAAAAGGACAAACGCACACTAGCAAGAACACTGTTGAAAATAAAACGTATGAAGTTTTGTTGTTTTTCCTGACTCGTATGATATTCTAACACTATGATTATACTTATCCTTTACCTTCTCCCACCCCCCTTTTTTTCTGTCTCCTTCCCCTTTCCGCTCTATCGTTTTGTTTCTGTACACTTGTTATTATAAAACTGCAAATAAAAATATTGAATAACAAAAAAAGCAACAATTAACAATGTAAGGCAAATAAGGAGGTCTGGGCATGGTGGAGGAGCTGTTTATTTCCAAAATCTTGCAAGAAGAGCCTTTGCAGTTTCGCAGAATCCCTGGGGACCTTTCAATAAACTTTTTAAAGGGAAAGGCTTTACCAATAAATGGGGGGGTCAATTTTAATCAAAGGGCAAAAAAAATCCTACAAATCCCTTAACTTCTCATAAATCTGTAAAATTTGATGAGGAGCCCCAAATATGTGCAGCCTAGATTTAATAAAAAAAAAAAAAAAAAAATTATGAAAAAATGCTTTACCCGAAACAAATATGAAACAAATCTTTAATTTTTTTTTTCCACTTTTCGGGCCACGTTGGAGATGATTACTTTTAAACATTTTTGTTCCATAATGCCGCATCAAATATATTTCTTCCCTGGGTTATCACATGTGCCCTGACCCATCACACCTTTTTAATGTGCTGTATATCGGATGAATAGGGCCCCTTTTTGGATGGAAAGTTTAAAATAAATTGGCACCAGCAGGGATCATTGCTAGTAACACCCCTAGTTGCCAGCTATGTTGACCACCATTTCTCAGTGTGTTTGAAATCACCATAGGCATTACCTTCCAGTGTTCTTTATCAAGCTACTGCTGCATTTCAGAGGGATTCTTTTAGTTGCAAAGTGTACTTCTAATTCTTCATTAAATGGATATTGTAGAATAAAGAGTATTGATTGACCGCTAGGGAAGTTTCCTGGCATTGGTATCTTGCTGTTTAATTAATATATGTAAAATGAAATTGTACCAGTACTTTGGTGCACCTCTGGTACTTTAAAACCATAAAGAAAAGATTCTTATTACTGCTACAACATCATAGGTTTTACCAAAAGTGCCTCAAGGTAATTTGTCAGCTGAACAGTCAACTCAAATTCCTGTCCCTTTACAACTATAATGTATGGTTTTACGGGCAGTGAGGGGATTATTTAAAAGGGGAAAAGGGCCCAAAAAAATTTTTTTTTAACAGAAATTTTACTTTGGTTTTCATGAAACAGACAGCAGCAAATTCTATGTGGCCAAAACAGTAGTACCTGATGTTTTCTTACCTTACAGAATGTTACACCAGCAAATTTTAGTTTACTTTTTGTCAAGCCATCACCATTCTACTTAAAAAAACCTTTGGTCACAAGGTAACTTCTCATTTTCAAATGTCATGCACAAAATAAGGTTATAGATATATCGCCATATTCAGCCCTAGCATTTTATTTCCATGCTGAATGCCGCCAGGACCGTAATAATGCTATGTAACGTCTTGTCACTGCAGTTATTTATCCCAGTAGCACAAAGGCCTGCTGCATATTAGCACTGTTTTTCCAAGTAGCCCTCTACCTAATAGTCCCATATACAGATGTGCCTATCCTTAAAGGGGTTGTCTCACCACACTCTTTGCCAGAGCCATGGGCAAAAAGTACTGAAACATTGAACAGTTGGACACATGCATTCAAAAGTTAAGAGGTAGTCTCATTGCTATGTATAATATTTTTTTCTCTTCAGATATCTGGCAACTGGTGAGAGTTCTTCTCTGCACTACCAGTTCCGATTAGGTAAATCAACAATATGTGGGATAGTGCATGACGTGACATGACATGCATTACATGAACACTTTATTCCTCATCCTAGTAAAGAACAATGGAAAGAAATTGCGGAGAAGTTTTTCACTGTCACTCAGTTTCCAAACTGCATCAGTGCACTTGATGACAAACACATTTGTATAAAGAATTCTTTGTGAAGTGGTTCTCTATTTTTCCAAATGCAAAAAGTACTTTTCAATAGTTCTTATGGCAAATACACAGTACCGCTTTGTTGGTGTCCATATCGGTATGTAAGGTAAAACAAATGATTCCCATGTATTTAAAAACTCTGACATGGGATGACGTTTGTACTCTGGCGATTTTGGAATTCCTTCTCCTTGCCCACTGCCAGGAACTGATGGACCTTTAATGCTGTATGTGATTATTGCAGATGACATTCCAGATGTGTGGTAATTTACTTAAACCATATGCCAGTTGGAGACTAATTTTCCATAACAAAAGATTAAATTATTGACTGAACAGATCCCATAGACTGGTGGATTGTGCTTTTGGAATATTTGCAGGAAAATGGAGGATTTTCCAGATGACCATACAGCAATCCGAAATCAGTTGGTGATGTAATAAAGGCTTTTGCAGTTCTACACAACTTTATTTTACATTGAAATTGAGCCAAACTTGCATGGTTTGGATCAAAGCAGTCCTCGATCTACCACTGCAGTCAGTCAAATGTGTGACAAGTTTGCCAATTATTTTTTGCCACATGCTGGATGGGTGGACTGGCAGGAAAGAATGGTGTGATTTTTTTTTTTAGAGCATAGAGGACCATTTCTCCCAGTTGCTGTATAGCTTGGCTCAAAGGCCTTATTTTTGGTTATGCCTTTTATTTCTGACCCTGGGTATCTGTTTGGCGGGCAAATTACTCCACAGTTGCTCCAGAATGCTCCAAGTCATCATACTAAGGAAACTGATGAGCCACGGCCTAGTCTAGTAGGTCCCCTTTAATACATACTTGCCAACTCTTCCGGATGGGCGGGAGGATCCCATCAATAGGGGTCCCCTCCCATCCCCCCTGGAAGGGTCGGTAAGCCTCATGGCTGCAGGAGGTTCTCTGTATTAGAAACGGCATTAGGGCAGCGTCATGAGACGTTGTCCTGAAGCCATTGACTGCAGATGCCGACGCAATGCTCTGATAGCTTCCTACATAGGAAGCTACCAGAGCTATGGATCCCAGTGCACTGCTGGGAGGAGGCGGCGGGGCTTATTGGGAGCCACATAGCTCCACTCCCTCTCCCCAGCAGAGCAGCATCTGACGATCCAGGCTGGCGGTAGCTCCACAGCATAACAGGAGAGTACATTTATGGGGGGGGCTGGGAGAGAGGAGGAGGGGTGTGAGGGTATATTTCAGTATGTGGTGGAGGGATGTGATTGTATATTTTAGTGTTCGTGTATATTTGAGTGGGGATGTGGAAGGGGGTTTAGAGTATACTTGCGAGATTGAACAGAAGGGTCCCACAAATGGCGGTCTCCTCCCACCCCCTTGAAGGGTTGTAGAGACCTCCACCAGCCAAAAGGCTGCATGGGGTTCTTTAAGATAAGCTGCACCGGAGCAGCATCAAAGGATGCAGTCGCAGGGGGAGGGAGACAGGCTGCAGAAGTTGCCCTTTGCTTCTTGTCTCCTGCAGTCTGTCTGCAAACATGCTGCAGGAATTTCCCCCTTGTCTCCTGCACCCTGCAGGAGACGGGGGGGGGGGGGGGCAGTCTCTGGAAGTTGCAGGGGGGCAGGAGACAAGCTACAGGGACATACTATCCAATCTATATGTATAATGTTTGTTTATTTACAGATTCCCATTTGGGCTACTTCGGATTCAGTGGACTAAGTCGGATCAACTTTGGATATTTTTTTTAATAAAATGGTTAAAGATGGTTGTTGGGGATTGTTTATTTAAATAAAAGTATGTTTGTGCAAATTGTGTGTTTTTTTCCCCCATTTAATTCCAGTGATAGTAGTGAAGGTATATGACAGAAGCTGCTTCATTACCATCGCTCAGGTTTGGTGTCAGTCAGCGGTGGTTTTTGTTGCCAGACTGACATTAACACCGTGTCACTATTTCCCCAGTACCCAATGACCAGGGATACTGGGAAGAGCCGGGTAACCGTCTGAAGCAAACCTTATAATGTGATGTTCTGTTTCTGTGACAGTTGCAGGCTTTTTTTTTTTAGAATGGGAAGGGATCAGTATCGATGGACCTTCTCATTCTGATACTATCAGACTGCACCTGTCGGTTTTACCTTGGCTGTTAAGGAAAATGGAGGGGGGGACCCCACCATTATTTTTTTCAAAAATGTTTTATTTATTGAGAATATAAACATGGGCATCCACTGTAATAATAAAAAGTGTATGGTCCCTTTATTTTACATAACCAGCCAAGGAACCAGTATCCATGGGTCTTCCCATTCTGATAGTATCAGGCTGCAGCCCAGTTAAAACCAGCAGCTGCAACTTGATACTATCAGAATGGAAAGATCCATGGATACTGGTCCCTTCCCACTCTAAAAATACTAACTTGCTGTTGCTCCAGAAGTGAACCTTCATATTAGAGGGTCTGCTTCTAATGTTTACCTGGCTCTTCCCAGTACACCCGGTGCGTTGGTTAATAGTGACACAGGGTTAGTGTCAGCTTTGGGGTGACAAAAAACAATACTGGCTGACACCAAGTCCGAGCAATAGTAATGAAGAGACATCTGTCAGATACTGTAATTACTAGCACTGAAATTAAGAGGAAAAAACCCACAAAAAATCTTTTATTTAAACACTCCCCAACATCAGCCCTCTTTCACCATTTTATTAAAGATATCAATCCAAAGCTGGTCTGACATAATCCAATGAGTCCGACATAGTCGGGAAGCCTGTGTATTAAAAAACCTGCAAAAAAAACGGAGTTCAACCTGCAAAATATGATTCTGTTGGGGGGTACAGACCACTGTTGCAGCACAATCTCCAGTGCGGGATGGTCCTCTGCTTCCCCAATGAGATTGTAAACTGTGCTCTGTACTTCTTTCCCACCATTTCCCCACCACTGTGTTATGCATCCTAGTGCCACCTATCACCACATAACCTCTCCACCTATTTCCCCCATAATCCCTCCACCTATCACCCCATAACCTTCCCACCTGCACCTATCACCCCATGTGGAGTTTGTACAGAAGGGGAGCACAGGTAGGGAAGCGCTGGAAAAATAGAATTGTAAGATGTTCGTGTTTTAAATTTTGCAGGAACGAATCGTGGCCGAGAGAAAGCATCATAGCGGTCTAGAAAGGATGGAGAAGAAAAGGGAAAAAAAATATTCCAGTCATAGAAGATGTCTCCGTTGAGTCCCTAGGTGTAATTGGACTGTAATCACTTGTACACAGGCTCTGCTGACGTTTACTGGTATCTACCACTATATGGGCACTGTATGGAGGTAATATACAGTCTACAGATCCTGTGTACACTAATATCTACCAGTATATGGGCACTGTATGGTGGAAATATTGATTGTAGTATAATCGTTTAGGTTCAGGCACAGTTTAGCGGTATCTCCCAGCTCTCTTGGATGCTGACTAGGCTATCCAACATCCAGGAAAGCTGGGTGACATCAAAGCCCTTAATTAGCTTTCTTCCAGAGCCGTTACACAGTTAGGTGTAGTGGGTGTGACCTCTGTGAAAGAGGTGTGGCTTGATACAAAGAAGGTGCAGCATATGCAAATCCCCTGGTGGCCCCTTTCAAAAGTTGGCGAGTATGCTTTAAAGAGAACCTGTCACATAAGTTGCTGAGGACAGCAAAAGTTAGTGACAGACCTGCTGTTTCCAGCACTGTGTCCCTAATTCTGTAAGTTGCCGTATTTTTAGAGTATTTAGTGCTCAAACCTGCAGTTTTCAGCCAGAAAAGCGGCATGAAAAGAGTATTTAACTCATGCCCTGCCCACCTGAGACTAGCCACGCCCACTTCATAACTCATTAACCTATTATTTTGAATAGGTAGAAACATGTGAATAACTGCCACATGGGCAGGGCTAGCGGTGGGTGGGATGGGCTAACACCTGCTCATGAATAAGCTAGACTCTTTCTGGCTGTAAACTGCCAGATTTGAATATTAAACCCTCTAAAACTACAGCATCTTATAGAATAACGGACACATCGCTGGAAACAGCAGGTCTGCCACTAGCCTGTGCGGTCCTTAGCAAGGGGGGCATCATCTATATGACAGGTTCTCTTTAATGTGTTGTGATTTATACTTGGTGGATGTGTTCGGTGGGCAGTGACCCCGCAGTTGCTTCAGTGTGCTTTGAGCCTGCACAATAGGGAAACTGATGAGCAACGGCCTAGTCTAGAAGATCCTCAAACAAATGTGTCTAGTATGCTGTGCGTGTACAAGTATGAAAACTGTCTTGGTCTAAGGCTTTCTTTGTTGCTTATAGCAACCAGAGTGCCCCTCTCATTTCCTCAGAGCACTATATGAAATGAAAGGGGTGCTCTGACTGGTTGCTAGGGGCAACAAAGAACGTCTTAGACCAAGACAGTTTTCATATATGTGGCCCTAAGTATTTACTACAATATGAAATTATACAGGCACCGCATAGTAGAATGCTTTTTATCTAAATTTTTGTTCTGGTCAAGTTAAAAGAGAAAACACTCCAGTTAGTTTTACCCCTTCCCGACATTGGACATACATGTACGTTCTAGCGGGAAGGGACTTCCCACAAATGGAGACACAGGTTTCATCCTGGACATCGTGCATAACAGCTGGCTCCATGTTGCATCACCCATAGCCGTGTGATTAATCGCTTAGCTGCCATGACCAATCGCGATTACGGCAACTAAGGGAAAGACAGAAGGGAACTCCCTCTTTCGCCTTTGGAGCAGCCGCACTGCGATCACAGGCTCCAATGACTTCACTGACAACCTGGAAGCCTTTGTTAGGCTTCCAAGCTGTCTGTGACATCACCACCATGGTGGCTGACAGTTACCATGGTGTTAAGGCCATGTTCACACGGCTTAAAATGGGCCGTATTTCGGTCCGTAATTACGCGCCGAAGTGCGCAAATTACGGGCTGAAAACGGCCCATTAATTACGGTAATCCACAGTTCTCATAAAGAACTATGGATTACGTCTCCTCTCCCTGCTCGACGAATACGCCGAGGGGGGAGATAATTGACATGTCATTTTCTAGCGCCGTATACGCGCCACTAGCAATGATTGTCTATGGGTCGGCGAAGCGCCGGCCCCCCGCTTCCACCCCGCCCCCGGCCACACGGCGTAACTGCGGGGCGTAATTACGTCCCGCAGTTAACCCGTCTGAACATAGCCTAACAGTTCCCTCACACAGAAAAGTACAGGGCTGTCTGTGATGTCACTATGCCTGGCCATGCCCTGTGGGCATGCTGCAACTTCTTTACTGCTCTCCATCGTATCAGTGAACATCACTGATACGAGTCCCATATGGGGGAAAGTTTAAAAAAAAACAAAAAAACAAAAGCACACACTGCCCTTTTCCCCCCCCTTTACAGATGCCAATCGCCCCCCATAAATAAAAAAAAATAAAGTACACATATTTGTTATTGCCGCATACGTAATGACCTAACCTATAAATCTGTCACATTTAACCTGCCTGGTGATCACCATAAAAAACAAACAAAAAACCTGTTACGGAATTGCAATTTTCATTCATCTCGTAGCACATAAAGTGGAATAAAAAGCGATCAAACTCATAAATGCAAAAGTGGTCCGAGTAAAAATGTCAGTTCTCTCCGCAAAAAAAAGCCTGTATATGTAGAAATGCAAAAGTTATGGCTATCAGAAGATAGCAATGCGTAAATATTGTTTGACACAATAAAAACACTTTTTGGTAAACTGGGTATTGCCATAATTGTATTGACCCAAAGAGTAAAACTAACTTGTCACGTACACTGCACAGTGAACATTGTTGGAAATGAAAACACTAATAGGATTAGGGCATTTTCTTCACAATGCCTCAAAAAACGGATTTAAAAGCGATCCAAAGGACTTTTCCCACCCAAAAATTATACCTGTGTTCCATGGATGTCTCCGAGCAGAATTCGGCCTCCTTGTTAACTCCTGAAAATTGGCTAGGATATGTTCCCAATACGTTTACAAGGGGTCAGTGGATTCTACTCGGGGCCTACAATGTCCTGAGTAGCTGTATCACGGACAGTGGGACCCACAGCGACCAATTCTAAGACTGCTTCATGAGGGACTTCGGAGGGCTGTGTGCCAGTTGTAGTCCTGGAAGAAATAGAAAAATATAAATGACAGTCTTGTTCATAATAGTACATAAATTGATTTAAGAAATAAAATTTCAAACCATGTAAGTATGTACTTGCATTCTTAAAGTGGTGTTGAATCCGAAGAAAATGAAATAAAATTTTCACATTTTATTTATTCCAAAAAGTATTAAAAAGGTATTATGACATGCTCGTACGTACAGGCAGCAGACTCGTTTCGAGCAGCCGGTCTTTAGAACATGTGTACCAATGTAACATTGCAAACTGGTTTTATTCACAGACAAAATATCAAATTCTGAATATGATTAGGCAATAAAGGGCATATCTAAATGCAAAGCACAAAAACCTTAAAGGAATAAGTAGAAATGGAAAAAAACAATATTTGAAATTAAAATAAATAACACTATACAGAGCAACACATGAAATTACCATGACAATGTAAAAACACTCCTCAATATCCCAATATTATGCAATGTTCAAAACAACAGTGCACAGTTATGTCCATGTTTTCAATCAATGTTTAGAATAAGCATGCAAAAACAGTCCATGAAACCTACTGGTGAGAGGTGGATCCCTGGGACCAGGAATAGCTCCAGAGACCCTGCAGACTTGTACCAAGAAGAACACCAGTACCAGCAACACAGCACAGAAGGTAGGCAGGGGTCTGGACCTGGAAGGGAACACAGAATAAAGGAATTCCCACTTGCACTAAGATACAGACCAGAAACACATATCACCAGCAAGATCTCAACTTACATACAGGTAACTCAGGCCCTGTTTGACAGCAAAGGCTGTTTTTTATAGCTAGACAGACAGGGATATGGGTGTCAGCTGCTACTGCTGCAATTAGGAACTTAACTCTTGACATGCTGGAAAGCACAGCAAATGCTTGAACAGTTATAGAACAGCAGCTGCCAGGGTTAACGGGCATGCTGTTGGTGCGCAAGAGGCACAATGCCTGCCAAATAGTGACAGGCACTTAACAATACAGGGAACAAATTTCATGAAAAGAGACGAAACAGAAAAAGCACTTTGGCTCAAAGTGCATGCTTATATGATACCTGACCCTTACATAGAAACTTTGTATCCAATATTATACAAAAGCTCCCATGGCAAACACCATCACAGGCAACAGGGTATATCCAGGTAAATATGTGGAAGATAAAAAGCGGGCCTGCACTATGCATGACTGTGTCTCAGGAATGTACTATGTGGCATAACTATGTACAAATAATTGAACAATAAAATTGAAGAAACAACTTCTTTAGTGGCTCAGTTAGGGTATGTTCACACGGCTTATTTTGGCGCGCATTTTGCCGCGTATTTCGCTGCGTGTTACATGCTGCGAAGTGCACGCCGCAATTACAGTAATCCATAGCTCTCTTAGAGAGCTATGCATTACGCGTTGTCCCCCCGAGTGTACAATACGATCGTATTGTACATGCGGTTAGATAAGTGACATGTCAATTGTTAGCGACAAATACACGCCGCTGACAATGAATGTCTATCAGCGCGTCGCTCCAAAACACCTGGCGTATTGCGGTGCATACTATACGCGCCGCAATACACTGTGTGAACATACCCTTATGGCCTCTTTACAAAAAAACAAACGATCAAACACACTGTGTGTGAACACAGAAAATATATTATTATAAAGAAATATCCAAAAGACATATATGTAGTATATTAAAATAATATGAAAAAAATATATGAAAAAGGGGGTGCATGAATTTCCAGTCGGTGGTTCATGTGTACGTGACACATAACTCCTGATGTGGCAACTCCATGAAGGGGCCCGAAAATCCAAAGAACTCCAAAACATTGGAAGTTCACCCTCATTATGCAACACCACAATTGATAACTCCGTTAAAAATTATTATATAGATGTCAACGCCAAGCCCTCACCATATTGGAAGTACAAACAACAAAATACAACCATGCCCAGTACATATCCATAGCTATGTATTTGGAGGACAACACCTGCGCACTTTTAGCAACTTTTTGGAACAAAGAAATAAAATGCATAGGTAAAAAAAGCTTAGAAATTGTGAAGCTATACAATACATCATTACTCATTCTGTTATCATATATTGACTTCACGTCCAGGATATATTACCATGTCTGTTGATGACGAACTGGTTGTTTTTTACACAGAAGAAAGAAATATGTTTTTTAAACGTGTGTTCTTTAGTTGACTAACATCAGTCAGTCTGATGGTAAATCCTGCCACTCGATACATTGTCCTCAGAAAACATGGCTGGAAACAAAAGAAAATAAATAAATTAAGATAACTGCTTATGAAAAAAATGATCCTTGTTTAAACTTTTTTCTTTTGAATCTGTAAGGATTTGCTTCTGGTAACAAGACAAAAAAATGTAGGCAAATTAACTGCACTCATGTTTCACATACTAGCCTCTGACAAGTGGATGACTCAACAAACACATCTCTTTCACGGCAGTTCTACTTAAACAAAGGATTAATGTTCCTTTAACAATAAAGGTCTTAAAAATGTACATGCTGTATAAAAAAAACTTTAAATA